>JAAGNO010022468.1:0-23753 GCA_033439905.1 Ceryle rudis
TCCACAGTGAGCTAAAAAGAAAAAAAAAAAAATTGACAGAGTACATTTTAGAGCATGAGCAAGACAAATGATCTCATGAAGATCTTTTTAAATGTATAGGTCTTTGCAGCTCACAAAAAACTATGCTGAAAAATGAATGAAAAATTTCACACAGGAATAAATTTTATAGATACATGCACGCACACATAAACGCACTTATATATACATATACATGAACACAAAGGATATAGTACTCAGCAAAAATATCAAATGTGAGCCATGCCTGTGGCCAGCAGCTGAGTATACACTATGTAATATATAAAATGCTTAACACAGTAAAAAAAGCTTGAGCTTTTAACACTTAGCTACACTTTAATGAATACTCTGTCCTTTCCATATAGGCTTTAACAGATGAATATCCAAATATTTTAATTCAAATTTCCCTTTACCTAAAGTTAAAACTCATCCATTAAAAGGCCTGGGAAGATAATGCACTGTCTAAGTGACATCTGATTTGTGTCCCTTCTACCAAGATCATTTTCCTAGGAACTGTGAAGAAATGTGAGTTTAGGAGCAGTAGATTCCAGTTACTGGTACCTTTAAAAGAACAGCACTGAAGCATGCTGCAGAATGGCTAAATTAAACAGCAGTCAACACCTCGATGATTTAGATTTTATTACTAACGTACTTGACAGATCAAATAATTCTTTTGCTCAGTTGGATAAATTCTGCTCAATTACTTCTGATTTGAGAAAATTACCCATTTTCTTTAGAAACACAGACGAGTTGTGCAAATACCTGGACTTGTGAACAGCATTTGACGCTGTCCCACACAACATCCATGTCTCCAAATTGGAAAGACATTAGATTTGACAGACGGATAACTCAGTGGATAAGGAATTCACTGGATAGTCACACTCAAAGAGCTGTTGTTGATAATGCAGTGTCCAAGTGGAAACCAGTGATAAGTGGTGTTCCTCAGGGGTCAGTATTGTAACTGGTGCTACTCAGTGTCTTTGCTGGCAACATGAACAGTGGGATTGAGTGCACTCTCGGCAAATCTGCAGATGGCACCAAGCTGTGTGGCATGATTGACATGCTTGGAAGGAAGAGATACAATCCACAGGGACCTTGGCAGGCTAGAGAGGTAGGCCTGTGAAAACATCATGAAGTTCAACAAGGCCAAGTGGAAGGTTCTGTACCTGGGTTGGGGCAATCCTAAGAACAAATACAGACTGGGAAATGAGTGGATTGAGAGTGGCCCTGTGGAGAAGGACTTGGGGGTTTTGGCTGGTGAGAAACTCAACATGATCTGACAATGTGTACTTGCAGCCCAGAAAGCCAACCGTATTCTGAGCTGCATCAAGAGAATTGTGACCAGCAGGACAAGGGAGGTGATTCTACCCATCTGTTCCACTCTCATGAGATGCCACCTGAAGTACTGTGTTCAGCTCTGGTGTCCCCAACATAAAAAGGATACGGACATGCTTGAGCAAGTCCAGAGGAAGGCCATAAAGCTGATCAGAGGGCTGGAACACCTCTTCTGGAGGACAGGCTAAGAAAGTTGGGGTTGTTCACTCTGGAGAAGAGAAGGCTTCGGGAAGACCTTATAGCAGCTCTCCAGTACTTAAATGGGGCCAACAGAAAAGACGAGGAGAGATTTTTTATCAGGCAATGTAGTGATAACATGAGTGATAATGGTTTCAAACTGAAAGAGGGTAGATTTAGATTAGATGTAAGGAAGAAATTCTTGTCTATGAGGGTGGTGAGGTACAGGAACAGGGTGCCCAGAAAAGCTGTGGATGCCCCATCCCTGGAAGTGTTCAAGGCCAGGTTAGATGGGTCATTTAGTAACCTGGTATATTGGAACATGTCCCTGCCCATGGCAGGGGGATTGGAACTAGACAATCTTTAAGGTCCCTTCTAACCCAAACCATTCTATGACTATGATTCTAAGTATGTGGTGCATTAGGTTTTAAACATATGATACAGGAAAATGGTGAGACTGGACTTAAGAAGACAGGTCAGCCTGCACAAATGTTTAGTGTTCTTTAAAATACGCTAAGCTATTTAATAGATTGAAGGAGATCTGGTGAATGTGAAACTCTAGCACAGGCAAGTGGAGAGCTGACTATACTACATGCCAAATTGCACCAGGAACTTACGCTTATTCAATTGAATTAAACTATGGCAATTTTATCGAGTACCTTTTCATTGACCATAACACCAATGCATATCATGTTAGGCATTTGATATTAGGTATTTGGCTCACATGTGCATACCTTCCTGTGTTCATGTTTGGATGTGGAAGTCTTTGCCAAAGTGTCTATAAGTAAAGAGCAATTGTAAGTCTGTTCAGCTTCTTTGATTACTACATTGTGAATCACAATTTGAAACTGTCTTGGAAGAAGAAACGGTACTCATGGACACAGTGGAAAAGGGAAAATATTTTTTTCTTATGTGTGGCTCTGAAGAGATATTTTAGATTTTGCAGTCAGTGAAACAACCTTGGGAATTTTCAGACAAATTTAGCCTTATAGATTGGTATGTATTCAACCTTTGTTCCTGATGTGTTCTTTACTTCCCTTAAAGCTCATTAAAAAGCTCATTAAAATCATTAGAAGTCTCTATATAGGTATCTATGTAGTAGGTCCCAGGGTGTACTTCCCATCAGTATTAGGAAGGGAGGAGTTAAGACGAATCATATGAGACCCCTATTACCATGGATACCTGAAGCATTGCTTTTGAGTTTAGTCTTAAACCAGAGTGAAGTGTCTTGGAAAGTAATGCCCTCAGCTTAATGATTTAGCGGAGTTTTAATTGACAGGGCATGTGTTAGGAAGATATTCCAGGTTATCATCTGCAGTTGGCTCATATATGTGGTACTCAGCCCCTCATCAACAAATGTATGCCTTGCACCACTTATGACATCTGTCATACATGGCAGGGCATTCATCATGTGGGTGCCTGTGGTTCTGTCTGTACCAGATGTATGCAAGGATTACTGTGCGCAGGTTCACCCCAAGAAATATGGATTATATCAGGGTGGTAACACCTATATGCAACAGGTGAAGTTGCATGTAGGATTATCAAAAACCTGCAAAGTCTCCTATTGATTCTTGAAGCTCTTGTCAGGCCTCTGTAATTTCTTTCTCAAGCAATTGACACATGAGTGTCAAGATACAGACTTTCTGATGAGCAATGATCTGTGATGTCATAAACTGTATGACTCTATATCATCTTGTCTTGAAGTCTGAAAATGAAAGTGTTACAGTTTGCTAGAATTTAAAGCATGTGACAAAACTTTCCACTTAAATCTCACTCTGTATAAATGTCATATGTGTAAAGAAACAAAAGAAGAAATTAAAGGGATTAAGAAATATTAAAAGGACATAAAATAACAAAAACAAACTCACCAAGAACAGCAACTAATTTCTTTCTTTTTTTTTTTTTTTATGTGACATCTAGATGAAAATAACAATATTTTCAATCTGTGGGTCCACAAGATACAGAGAGGAGTCAATTGACTGTTCTGGTTTGCTTCTGGCTTTCCTAAAATAGGTAATTCTCAGACTTATCAGTATTAACTTTGTAAGTAAATTTCTTTCGAATAAATATCTCTGCTAAGAAGTTGTTTGTGGCCATTGCTTTCCACAAAGCTTTCTTCACAAATAATGTTAAATTTGTAGAGTGTTTTCAGAATTTTATGATCACGCTTTGCCACAAAGTTTAGTTTGATTTTATCATTTAAACAAAACAAAAGTGTACAGCTCTAATCTGCAGTGTGCTTAAATTCATTCTCAGCAAAACAGACATCTTAAGATGAACATGTCATGAAAACATCAAGCATTGCAACTTCTTAATGACCCATATATTCACATTCTAACAATCTGCGTAAATTATATTACTTCACAAACTGCAATTATTACAGCTTTATGCAACTTCATTTCTTTTCTCACCACTGATGAGTGCAGAAGTATTAAGGAAGTCAGTCAAGAGATGATTTTCTAATAATTGTTTTTAAATGCAATAAAAATTAGTGAATTGTTAAAAAACCCTGTAAATAAAGAATGTACATTCAGATCATGGTAACAGAGAACTCACAATATGTAGCCTCCCAAACAAAGTCTTTATCCCAGTACTGAGTGGAGGAGGACTTTCCACCCCTGCTCCTTTCTCAAGAGGAAGCTGGTCATGCAGAAATAGAACAGGGAAGGTAAATAATCCTCTCACCTTCATAGTCAGTCATCTAAGAAGAAACATGGAAGTGTGACCCTTTTTTCTTTCCATAAACCCTCCTGTAAGCTCCTCTGTTCCAGGGTTTAGCTCCCTGTGGATTTTAGCTTGTTTAATTAACGCTTTTCAGTAGATATAATGAAACCTGTTTCAGCTGGTTTCCAGAGATTCCTAAAACAAAGATTTTATCAAATTTTCTTGTTTCTTTAATAGTACTGGTGGACAACTGTGAAAGACTTTGGGGAAGATGGATGGATGAATGAATGGTTATGTCTTTCCAACAAAGAAATAAGAAAGACATTTGGAATTATTGTGTCCTAGATAAAGCCTACTAAAGTTCACCTGAGTTTGAGTCTTTTGACTCACAATCAATTTGGAATTAACATGACAAAGAAGTGAACTTGATAGTGTCAATTGCTTAACAGTCCTTAGTAAATTGACACCTAAAAATGAGGTACCTCCTTCTGCAAGCTGGAAGTAGAGATTACCCTTACACCATTAACATGGAAGAAATGAAACAAAAGATAATACACATGAATAAAACTTGTGTGTACATTTCATTTCATCTATATGTAGAGGCTCTGTTCTTCTCAAAATACACTTGTCTAGTGTTATTTGAGATACACTGGGGTAACCTGCCTGGTTTCCTGTAGTGAGACCAGACAACTATAGGCTTCCCCTAGCTATTCTGGATATGTATCATGTACCTCATGGCATCTGAAATAATAAAAATGCCTGTATTTGTCACCTTCTTTGTTATTTAAGTTCATGTTATATTCAATGCATTCAATTCAACCTCATTGTGAGATTCAGTTAATTAAATATAGGCATTTCTTGACATTTCAGACAACTTACATTCTCTAAAAGGCTGGAAGCCTTTTATTATTTAGGACAGATGTGATGGTGTGGTGAGCTTTGCAAGAACTGAAGCATGAAAGCTGAAAAAACGAAATCTATCTTTTCTGTATACACAAGCCATAAAAAGTGAAAACATGTCCTCAACCTCTGTTTTCAATCCAAAGTCATAATAACAATAAAGATTTTATGTGAATAAACTTTTTTTTCCATCAGCCTTAAGATTTTTTACCAGACTTGTAGAATATCTACTTTAAAATTTATTAATTCTGAAACTACATGTTATTTCACTGCCTAAAGCCATGTAGTCTTAATTAAACTAGAAAGACAGAGGTAAATGAATTGAGGCAATTGTGAAAGCAACTGTTTAAGGGAATTTTGTGAGAAAGCATACCCTTAAGTTGGAGTTACATGTGTTTGTGGGATTTACTATGCTTCAAAACATTACATCATTTCATAGAGGTTACTAGGGCATAATTTAAAAAAAAAATCAATTCAGCAACATGTGAGTATAATACAGGAAGTAAGTGAGTTTTGTGGCTGTGGACAAGGCATGGTTTGCAAAAGATGTGTTACTGTACAACAGGTCTAAAATCATTTTTCCTGGCTTAGAGTTGCAGATGTAAGTGTAACCTACAAAACCTGTTGTAACTATGAAAAAAAGAAACCAACAACTCCTCATTTATCTCACACTCATTTCTTAAAAAGACAGCAACAAAATAACAGGAATTAAATGTAAAATTGAAACAAACAACATACAAAAACAAACAATGAAGTTACAAGAACTCATACAGTTCCAGTGTAACGTGGAATATGTTGTATCTTTTCTCTTACATTTCATATTTGATTTCTGTTTTTTTCAATATCCTAAATACATCTGTCATTTGCTTTTTTTGTAGCTATCAGTAGCCAATTTCTAATATTGGATGTGAATTGACAAAGACAATAACATTTGGAATTTAAAAGATTTTTGAGTATTGATATGTGTTTCAAACAAAACATCTTGCATCGTACATTCTCAAGTCACAATATTCGTCAGAGAGTCTGCAGCCTTCAGAAAGAAAACCCATGGCTCTGTGGCAATCATGATTGAGACAAGCTGCAATTAATCATCTAGATGAGAATGATATGCATGAAAGAAGACAAGCTTGCTGCCAAAAATTCTTGCTATAATTTCTGTTTAAGCATAGTTTGGTCTCACTGCATCTCAGGATAAAAACATCTTCAGTGCCCTCACCTATATATGGGTATTAGGCTGAAGCCATAAATCTCAGTTGCCTACATGCATCTTTTTAGCACCACCTCAAGTTCCATGAGAAAATAGGCCCCAAACTGCTCAGGAGAAGTAATCTAACAAACAAAATAATTGTACTCTTCCAGTTCATTCTAAAGCTGTGCTTTTACCATATCTTTCTTATATCTTGCCTTCCTTTTCTTCACTAATGAAGAACTGTATCTTTTAGGAACTACTGCATAAAATAAAACTCCACTGAATAATTCAGCATCAACCTGTTGGTTAACATTTTGAAATTATTATGCTGTTTATCTCATTATTATGCTGTTTTTCTCATATACATACAAACAATAAGGAAAAGAAGACAGGAATTAGGTATTAAAAAAAAAAAAAAAAGCTTTAAATTTTACAGATTCATTTCCTGAGCTCCAGTGTAAAAGCTCTTTTTGTTTGTTTGGTTGGTTTTGGTTTTTTTTTGTTTGTGGTTTGCAATTAGACAGCAGAGAATTGACTGGATCATGTAACACATGAAGTATCTCTAATTGAAATTCAGGTCAGTCAGGATGACCTCACTTATGATTGAAATCTCTTGTCCTTCACCTTGCTGATGTCTATGACTTTCAACTATTTTTTTTTTCCTGTATGTTGTTTGCTCAGTAATGGTATGTAATAGAATTTTGCCTGTAGTTGACTGAACAGGTACAAAGCATGTGCCTTCTGCATAAAAAAAAAATTAAAAAAATTAAAAAAATTCCTTCTTTCTGCCTTAGGAAATACTACATTGCCTTGAAATTAACATGGGATCACATCCTCCTTGGGGCACATCCTCCTGGTCCAGCATGGTGTCCTCCATGGGTTACAGCTGCATATCTGTTCCACTGCTAGTCTCCATTGGCTGCAAGAGGACAACCTGTCTCACCATGGTTTTCATCACAGGCTGCAGGTGAATCTTTGCTCTGGCTCCTGGAGCACCTCCTCCCCAACTTCTTCACTGACCTTAGTGTCTGCAGAGTTGTTTCACAAATTCTCACTCTTCTCTTCCAGCTGCTGTTGCTCATCATTTTTTAAGCCCTTATTAAATGTGTTATCACAGAGATGCTATCAGTGTTACTGATGGGCTCAGCTTTGGCCAGTGGTAGGTCTCTCTTAGAGCCAGCTGGAACTGGCATTGTTGGACATGCAGACAGCTTCTGGTGTCTTCCCACAGTAGACACCCATGCAGCTGCTACCTCCCTCCTGCCCCCACTCCAGAATAAAATTTGCTAAATAAAACCAGTGCAGTAAAAAATAGAGGGCATCAGGCCCTGAAATCAGAATAGAGGAAAAAAAAATATATATATGTTTAGTCACTTTAGTAAGTTGTTGTAAAACGTATTTATGTATTTTTTACTGGCAAAGTATCAGGGAACTAATACAAATTTGAAACGTGTTCCAGTGATTTTCCCTGGAAGCTTGAAGATACTGTTATACTTTATGAGAATATATTTTATGTTAAACTAAATCTTTACAACTTTCTGAAATTAGCAAAGTTTTGGTCTAAAACTTTGTGAAAGCTGTAACACATTCAAGGAATCACAGTGAAACAGGATCTCAGCATAGTTTGGCTTATAGATGGTAAATAATAGAATCTGAGATAATATTTACATCAGCAAAAATCAGGGTAGACAGCAGCAGTTGCAGATCACTATGATATGTTTACAGCAGCTGCTGCTGAGAGACTAAAATCGCTATGCGTATTTTCATATTACTTTTTTTCTAAAAACATTACTTCTCAAATAGCTCAAGTGTTAGTACTTCTGACAAAATTATTCCCTCTCAGCTATAAGTAAATAAATATTTTCTATTTTGTTAATTTTTAGGAGCTTGGATACTACTAGGAAGACAATTTTCAGAAAAAAAGACCATAATTCTGAAAGGTGAAAAAAAAAAAAAAAAGTCATATTTCACAACAGATGTCCATCTGATGACTCCTGGAAGAATATGTATTAAGTTCTCAAAAACTCAAGAACTTGAGTCATCAGCAGTAAAGGTTGTTCAGAAGCTATTACCTAGGCAGTATTTTGTTTCCCAAAATATAACAATGTTAACAGTTTCTCAGTTACTGTTTCGGAGTAATTCCTTCTTTCCTCTTATTTTTCTAGCCAATAGCATTTTCACCAATTCTTACAATGAAGTTTTCTTGATTTAGAGAAGACTTTTTTATTATTATTGATTAAGAGAAGAATTATCAATGTTTACATTACAAAAGAAAAGACTAAAATCATAATTTGTCATAACAGAGCATTTTTTGAGACTCCAAGGTCATAGAAGATCATGAATTCCAGTGACTGGCTAAGCTGCAGAAAAATATGCAACAGGCTTATCTCATTGCAATAAGTATGCTGGACAAAATTCCATCTGGCATATGGTCCCAGTAATTCCCAGCTGGTGCATGGTCCATTGCACAGTCTACAGCAGCCCCTGGTGGTTTAACACTGGGCAGCAGATCAAAAATCTGCTGACTTCCTAACAGACACTCAACTGCTGAAATTCAATTCATCAAAAGCTGGACGAATAAGACTCAAAAAGCTCAGTTGTAATGGGGGAGAAAAAATCGTTGCATTAGAGGCACAAAGATATTCATGCTGTCTAGCTGGGAAATTAATCTATCTTTTGCAATCAGAAATTAGATCAATTCTTGAGTAAGTATTAAGGATAGCAATGAAGTTGTACAATGACTTAGTGATATAAACACTAACCTTGTCTTCTGCCACAGCTTTCTCCTTAACAACTTAGATAAGCAATTGAATGAAGGTAGGAAAGGAGGCAGAATTGTAGGGAGCAAAGTTTAACTGCATTGACTGGATAAAGACTGTCCACCCATCTGTACTGAATTCTGTATTCTTCATGCACTTAATGAGCAGCAGTACTGAGGGTTTTTTTACTGTTACAGATTATCTACATGATATGGAATACTTAAGAATTTCCTTAATTATTTTTGTGAACAAGCTTTTGTAGAAGAACTAAAATCTCAGACTTGAAGATGTAAATCGGTATGTTAATGTAGTTGATTTCTCTTTCAGTTTGAAGGAAAATATATCTCTTTGTGATTACAGACATGTGTAGTGAGTTTTTTAATTGATTCTTACATGGTTTTGTGTGATGAAAATGCATCTCTACAAATCAGTTTCATCAGAAACATAAAATTGAGGCCTTTCGCATGACAGAGTTCCCTCTTTATGGATTTCTAATGGGGAAAAAGTAGTTCTTTGTGTCTGCCTCAACTAAAAAATGTGTGTCACTGAATTATAAACATGCATTGCTGGCCCATTATTGTTTGTTTTCTTTACCATAACTACTAACTTTGGAATAGAAGATGACTATTTGTCAATTAATATTTTTTTATGAATAATACTAAGACATCATTAAAGCCTATGAAAAGTGTATTTCCCAGAAAAAAAAAAAAATAATGAAGGAGATAACTATTTGGTAATCTTTACAGCTGACAAAATTTATAATGAGACAAACTTTTAAACTGTTCTCATTGTTCATTGATACCTATTACACCTATTACTATTATATGAATTGTTATTATTTGCATTAATTTAATGAATCATCTGGATATATTAAACAAAGTTAAATTTTATCTTACAAGAAGCAATGTTTACTGACAGATTTATGGATGCATAACAGTACAAGTAATTGGGTATACATGACATTCCACACTAAAAGTATCTCACATGAAGGCAAAACAAGAACAAAATAAAATTTCTCCACCAAATATCAACAACACGGCTTAAGACATCCAGCTTCTCTTTGGTAATGTATGTTTTAATCAGACACTTCAGAATTCAGTGTAAGAAAAGGAATTAAATTTTTCTTCATTTTAGAATGGTTGGAGTAGCAAAGGCAAAGGCTAAAGATGCTGCATTTGAAAGACTCTCCAACAGAGTGTGGACTGATCATTGTTGATTTTCTAGTTCATTTTTAAGCCACATGGGCAATATCCTTCTTAATATTTTGTGTAGAGTAGGTATTTCTTTTCTGTTCAGTTGCACGCAGCTAAAAAAGTGTTACAAGTAATTAAAGAAAGAATTAATTTTATTTCAGTTACTGCTAAATATCTTAGTAATTCCCAGTCCATCCCCCTCAGCTTGACATGCTGTGTCCCTACTTTTGTTTATCCATCTACAAGCAAGCAATAGTTTTAATCTATTCAAAAATGCAAATAAATAAATAAATACAGTTTTGCTCATTCTCCAAAATGAGTCACTTATGATTTTAAACCTAGCATGTGGCTGATTAGCCCACCACCTTTAAACCTAAGGAAGGAAACTAGAAAAAAACAAGGTTTATCCCTGCTCTGGCTTCACAAATAGCTGAGTAAGGCAAAATTACACCAGAAGCACAGACTTACTCACATCGCTATGAGTGGGTGTTAATACCAAATATTTCAAGATCTCTTATCTTCCCTTTCACTCCAAGCAAATGTATACATAATCTGACTTATTTAAAAAGGCTCTAAAAGTTGCTTAGTTGTGGTGGGAGATGTTGGGTTTTTTTGAAGTAAACTCGGGTTTAATTTAATTACACACCAAATCTTTATAATATTCATTTCACTATTGGATGTTATTGATAGTATAATGGTACTGTTGTAGAAGAGTAAACTTGTGAAATCTGAAGCCATATGAAGTCTCCACAAGTAATGTGGCACCAACTCTCCATCTCTACATGAGAAAAAAGTACTCTTCTTTTGTTACAAACCATTTCTCTTTGTTCTGCCAGGGAACAGCTTGTTTTCTTCTTAACTGTGATGTTGGTTTTGCTCCTGGTGTGACAGTGAACCCACATGCAGTGCGCAGGAGGTATCAGGCTGGGTGCATTGAACTAGCAGAGAATAAGCAGTGCCTCTCACTGCACATGGAGATGGTGAGCACATGAAGTGTGAGCTGGAGGGTGCTAGCAGCTGTGACAAGTCATGACATGCATCACTTGTGCCAGGGCTGCTCTGCAGAAGCCTCTGCACAGAGGCTGGGGAGGCAAGGTTTCTCTCATGTGGCTGTAGGATTATTCACACTGTTTTAACTCCTGGAAAATCAGAATTTTACATAATTGATTGAAAAAAAAAATCTAGAACGCTCTGAAATCATGAGGGTTATAGTCTTGATTTCAGTGTAGCTATGATTAGGAGATGAAGGCCTAATATATCTATCATTTACTTAGCATTAGATTATCTAGTACTTTCTTGCTTAAGTGCTCAGATGCTACTGAACTGTTGGATCTTGCTGGGCAGGAAATGCACCATAATAAAGGACAAAATTAGGACCATGACAAAAGAGACACGATTTGCTATCCCAAGCAGTTAGCTGAGACAAGATGGGAATGCATTTCTCTATATAGACAAGTGAAAGAGCCTTTTATTGCTGCAAAGCAATGAACATGACATGACAAATTGTGTAACTTAGTAACTAAAACTACCTTTGATATTTGCTGTTATTAACTCATACAGAAAGAGCATGGGCAATTGTTTATTCTGGCCTAATTTGTGACCAAAATGAGGTCAATATATCTAAGTGTTGCCCCTTTTTATTTAAGAAAGTTCAACAAATTGTAATAACAATAAATTATCCTGCTGATTAGTTCCAGTTATATCTCTGAGTTCTGTTTCCATACTTTTTGAAAATACCCAACACTACTACCTTTCACTTATTTATTGATGTAATTCAGAAATACTTATAATTTACATACAGTGAGAATTAGTGTGACTTAATGAGCCATCTCGGTTAATAAATCTGGGCAGATATTTTCCAGTTCATAGATTTTAACTCTGGATTATAGGTACTTTATTGGAATATTGAAAAGTATTCCAAGTGTTTGATATAATATCCAAAGGCCATTTATTAACTACAGCACTTTTACATTTAGAAATCAAACTTCAAGACCTAAGTAAGTAAATTTTAGTCAAAAAGAAATAAAAAGCTGCAACGCAAAACACTTCCTTATTATTTATATAAACAGTAGTCTTCAATAATTCTTCAAATAAGGCAAAAGCTAAGTACGTTATCTCTTTATAATTAGTCTGAGGTAATATACTGAAAGGTATTTTCTTGTATTTTCTGATTGTATTCCATGGCAACAAATGTAGATGGTTGGAAAACTATTAGCTTCCCTCAAAAAGGACACCCTCTCTAAAGCAAATAAAACAGATGTAACAACATTAAACTGCTTGTTTCAGATCAATTATCTCATTATTTTAGTTTTAATTTCCGTTCATAAATCAGCCACTTTTTGGCCATGGGTTAACTGTATGCTATTTATAGTGAATACGATTGATCACAGTAAGTGGGGCTTTAATGAACAAATAAACACTGAACCACAAATAAGTAAGATTGATTTTAGCTCTCAAAAATATGCCCTTTGTGTACCAAATATTTATTTATATAAGAATAATTGCTGATGTGTTTTAAATAAACAAAGAATTATATTTCTAGTTATGAACTGGTAGGTTTATAGCCAAATGAGGCACGCAGTGTGGAAGGACTGTAAGAAAGTTCCTCTTCTGTCACTGTAAATTTTCATGATATGTAAAATATATCATGACAGACTCCCCATATGTCAGATATTCCAAGACTTTAATGGTCCTTTGTTGGTCTTTCTCCGCTATGTCCATGTCTTTCTTGTATGGGGGAGCCCAGACCTGCACAATGTACTCCAGATGCAGCCTTGCCAGTGATGAGTAGAAGGGAAGGATCACGTCCCTCAACCTGATAACAATGCTCCTTCCAGTGCAGTCCAGCATGGTTTTGCAATTCTTTGCCATAAGTGAGCATTGCTGTTAATCTTCAGTTTGTTGTCAACCAGGACCCTAAGTCCTTCTCTTCAAAGTTATTTTCCAGCTAGTTGTCCTGCATCATGTATTGATGCCGGTGTTTATTATTACACAGAGGCATGACTCTGCAGTTCCCTTTTTTGAAATTCAAGAGATTTTTGTCTGAGCATAGCTCCTTCTGGTGTATCAGCCACTCCTCCCAATTTTGTGTTGTCTGAAAACTGTGAGGATGCACTCTCTCCTTAGAGACGATGTTACATGGTATTTGCTCTAGTTTTGATGTGTGGGGAACACTGATAGTTACTGGCCTCCACCTGGACTTTAAAACAGTGATCATGATGGTCTGAGCCCAGCCATTCATCCAGTTTTCAGCCCACTTCACCCTCTACTCATCTAACCCACACTTTGTCAACTTGGTATGAGAATCTTGTATGTGAATTAGTGGCAAAAGACTTACTAAAATTGAGACAGAAAACAACCATTCTCTCTAGAAGAATTCCTTGTTGATCAAGGAATTGCAGTGACTCTTGAAGGATCGGACAACCCTGACTTAAAGCTTAGAGTAGAAATAATAGTATGAGATATAGAGCAAGAGAAAGCACAGAACCTGAATAGAATGGGTTAACTGCAAGGCAGGTGTGCACCTGGTATGTAGCCAGCTATAGTTAGCCAATCCGCATAAGGCTTGGCACACGTAGCACGTAGGTGTTAACCAATAAAATAATTTAGATGTGCACATGGACGGCCTGACAGACTATATAATCACGCACTTGTGAAGCAATAAACGAGAACGATATGCAGCCATATTGGTGTGATTGTCGTTACTTGGCTGGCTTGGGGTCCCTCTTCAGCTCTCCTTCTGTCCACCACTTGCACTATGCTCAAGAAGCTTCTTCAATATTATACCTTTCCTTCATGTGTGAACACTGTTGTACCTTTAATATGATTTTAATTTCTAAGTCACCTTCATTCCACATTCTGGGAGACAAAAAACCATCCTTAAGTCCTAAAGGAGAGCAATGGTTACCAGAGACAACTTCAGACTGCAGTGAAGATTTCAAGGTATGTTCATAACTTCAATATAGAACAGGCTGCTGCACACAGAAATGTACCTCATGATGGACTGAATCTTATGTTCTTAGTTAAAATTAGGAAGATCCATCATGTTTTTGCACGCACACACACACACTCACACAGACACTCACACACACACACATAGACAAGCACATCTGTTGTAATGGGACATGTACAGGTCATCCAGTCCACAGTGCTGCTCAAAGCAGGTCCAAAAAGATCATGTTTCTTATCAGTTTGTCCAGACAGGTCTTGAAAATTCCAGGGAAAGAGGATCCACAACATCTCTGAATAGCCTTTTCCAGTATTTAACAACTTCATGATGAAAAAAAAAAAAAAGAACAAAAAACACATTACCTTGTATGTAAACAGAATTTCTTAGATTCCAGGTTTTATTGATTGCTTTCTGTTCTATTACTGTGCACTTCTGAGGAGATTCTGACTCCTACTGTTGTCCCAAATCTGATTTTTGTTTACCTGGTGTGCAAAAAACAACACACAGAGCTGAGATATTTGTTTTATTCCAGTTCTGCTCAGAAAAGGGAGATAATTCACAAAGCTAGCACAACTTTTGATAGATAAATAAAGTCTTATATACAAAATAGCAACAAAGAAGAAACTACAGTAAATGATTGGTTAGTCATTTGTCTCTCCTAACTTTACATATGAAAGCAAAGATTTACCATTCTCTTACCTCAAAACTCTTTCTGTCTTTGTCTGAGACCACCAAGGTCTGATATATATACACCATATATTATACCATTGTCTTCTATCTACACCATTTGATACTTGAAAGAAATACTTGGCATTATTAAGCAGCTGGAGTTTCTATGTTTAGAAGAACACCACAGACTGGTAGGATCAAAGTTTTTCAAGTCTGACATAATAAACAACTCTTTCTTTATCATGTAGTATTTTTTCTTGACTTCTACAGCAAGACTTCGTGCTTTGCAGTTCAGAGAAGAAGCCTTCTACAGTTGCTCTGTATAAGACACTGGCATATGTGTTTGGTTTTCTTAAATGATGGAAAATTATCTCTTACCAGAAATTCCTTGGAGAAACTATTCTTATTAGGCTTGAAAGAGCTGTTACTTAGATTCTTCTACCAAGGATATCTGCCTGTTAAACATACAAATAATAATTTATGGCATGAAATGAATAGGCATTCAAGCTGTTGTAACATCATCTGAAGCCTCACAGAAGGAAGTAATAATTTCTTATGAATGAGTCAGACATCACTGAATCACAGGACAAAAATTACAAACATGTCATCAAGGAATAGCTATGCCAGTTGCATTTCCAAGTACACTGATATCTTTCAGAAATTGCAAGCAGTAGATTCTCAACCCTGACATCAGCACAGGAATGGCTTAATACTTCTGAGGAATTCTACCTATCTTTCCACTGCATGATCAGTCAGCTGCTTTAGTATTTCAGAGTGATACTAAAAATTTCACTCTGTGTTTCTATATCCTGCTACAGGTGCAATACGCTATACTTCCCCAGGGCACACAGGTACCATAGGGTAAATTTACTCCACAGCACTTTTATCCTGCTTGACTTCAGCAGCTTCACACTGATATCCTCCTGAAGCATTTCTTTTATTTGCTTGCTCCTGAGCCTTGCTGATACTGTGGCAGGTGTATCTCATAAGGCCACTACACTTGATGGGTCATGATGTAAAAAAAATCAGAACAGACTTACGGTAGCTTTGCAGAAAGGAATAAAAATGCTAATACTTCTCTGGAGTTATCTTTCCAGTTGTGGTCAAACAAAAAACAGTCTGCTTGATGGAAAGCTTTCTGATAGACACCTCTAGATGTCTCCAGTAGGAGATTTTTTGACCAATACAGATCTTTTCCTGCTATTTGATAATAGCAGTATCTACCAAGGAGCACTATGACAACTCAGTGGATATAGTCAAACCAAGTCCCAATGCATTGCTGCATTTACTAATGCTTCTTTGTTACAGTTGAGTGAAGAAAGAGAAAGGGAATGCTTCAAAAAGCCAGGGATTTTCCTGAGATACTTGTTGCTTTAGACAGCATCGTCATCAGTAATACTACTTGCAGAGCAGCACGTAGGCCATACTACAAAATTTAAAATCTAATACATTCTTGCAATATCAAGAAATCTCCCTTATGAGATGTTTGGTCAGGTTTCTCAAAATACCACACGAGATTTTTATATGTGTGAACAGCATATTGTATATTGTCTTCAATACTTTTTTTTGATCACTAAAGACTGGTTTACGTTACAGGATGAAAGCTTCAAATAACATCTGGTTTACAAAGTTCACATTTTTGGCTGATTAGTAGCCTATTTTGAATACAGGACTAAAAACATTCCAGTCCTAATTATTTTATTTTCTTCCTAATACTATTTTTGCACTTATATTAAGCAGCCAGTAAATAACATCGTAAGAAACAGTCTTTGTAGGACTATTTATGTACATATGGTAAGCAGTAAATATGTAACAATCTAGAAAGCAGTTTCCTAGTTCATTAATCTGGAATTATACTTACTTACTGTTCAACTAGCCCTGCAACTCTTGCATTCAGCTGCATGGCAGTGTAGCACCAAAAAGGTGAATTAGAGATTATCCTTCTAAATAATCAACAGAAAGATGGAAAGAATGACTCATGAAAAAAATACTTTACTTGTATTCAAATTTCATCAGGATTAGGAGAAAATAGATTTCAAACTGTGCTGGGTTTGGCTTGGATGGAGTTAAATTTCTTCGTAGCAACCTTCATGACATTACGTTTGGGATTTGTGACTAGAATTGTGTTGATAACATACTGATGTTTTGCTATTATTAATTATAATTAATATTATTATTTGGAACAGTGTTTTCATAGTATCAAGGTTTTCTCTGTTTCTCACTCTGCTCCCTACCAGAGGGGTATTCCATGCCATATAACATCATACCCAGCATTAAAATAAAAAAATAAAAATTAAAAAAAAAAAAAAGAAAAATGGAGTTGGAGAGTGTTTGTCTTCCAAGGGTAGCTGTTACTCAGAAACTGGTTGGGTGCCAGTCTCAGTCTGGCTGTAGGAGGTGATGAGTAAATTACCTTTGCATCACTTCTTTGCTTTTTTTCTTCTACTTTCACTTCTTGAACTGTGTTTACCTCAACCCACAAACTTTCTCTTTTTTGCTCTTCCTATTGTCTCCCTCATTCTGCTGTTGGTAGGGAATGAGCAAGAGACTGTGTGGGTACTTAGCCACTGTCCAGTATCAACGCACAACACAAATCTCTTTTGCTTGCTCCACAGACTAGGAGTTGCAGATAAGACCCAAAAAGATGTACGTAAAAGATGTGTACTGAGCAAAGAAAGAAGAGAGGGAAGGTCAGCAACACTCTACCATGGACTAGTTTTGCTGCTCCTACTGAATTCTTCTCTCCGTACCTGAAAGAAGAACTGAATTTCAGAAATAGCCCTCAGTAGCAGCCTTTGCTTGGTACCACAGCTTGTAGAATACAACTCTTAAAGACCTCAAATACTGCTAGGGATTTAAATCAGACTTCTAAATGTCCCATCCAGGAACTGGGAAATTAACTACACTAATTTCTACTGATTCTCTGTTATCACAGAGTCACAGAAACACAGAATGTCTTTGGTTGGAAGAGATCTTCAAGACCATCTTGTCCAACCTTTGACACAACACTACAAGCTCACCACTAAACCATGTCCCTGACCACCAGGTCCAAATGGCATTTAAATGCTTCCAGGGATGGTGACTCCACCACTGCCCTGAGCAGACCATTGCAATGTTTGATAATCCTTTTGGTAAATAAATGTTTCCTAATATCCAACCTAAACCTCCCCTGGCACAGCTTGCATCCATTCCCTCTGATTCTGTCGCATGTCACCAGGGAGAACAGGCTGACTCCTCCTCACTCCAACCTCCTTTCAGGTAGTGGTAGAAACCGATAAGGTCTCCCCTCAGCCTCCTCTTCTCCAGACTAAACAACCCCAGCTCCCTCAGCCTTTTCTTTTAGGACTTTTGCTCTAGGCCCTTCATGAACCTTGTTGCCCTTTTCTGGACACGCTCCAGCATTTCTATATCCTTCTTATAGTGAGGGACCCAGAACTGAAAGCAATATTCAAGGTGTGGCCTCACCAGTGCCTAGTACAGGGGGACAATAAGCTCCCTATTCCCACTGGTCACAGTGCTTCTAATACAAGCCAGGATGCCATTGGCCTTCTTGGCCACCTGCACGCACTGCTGACTCACATTTAGTCGACTATCGATCAATACCCCCAGGTCTTTTTCCAACTTGTAGCTTTCCAACCACACATCCCCAGGTCTGTAGCTTGCCATGGGGACCTGGCACTTGGCCTTGTTGAACCACATGCAATTAACCTTGGCCCACTGATCTAACCAGTCTAGGTCCCACTGTAAAGCCTCTGCCCTCTAAGCAGATCAACACACCCACTTGGATTGGTGTCATCTGCAAATTTACTGAGAGAATACTCAACCTTATAATCCAGATCATTAATAAAAATATTGAAGAGAACAGGTCCCAGTACTAAACCCTGGGGAACATGACTTGTGACTGCACGCCAGCCAGACTGAGCTCTGTTCACTACCACTTTTTCAGCCTGGCCAACCAGACAGTTTTTTATCCAGTGCAGAGTGTATTTATCCAAGCCTTGCACCATAAGTCTCTGAAAGAGAATGCTGTGGGAGACAATGTGAAAGGCTTTACTAAAGTCCAGGTAGACAATGTCCACAGCTCTTCCCTCATCCACTAGGTGGGTCACCTTGTTGTAGGAGATCGGGTTAGTCAGGCAGAACCTGCCTTTCCTAAAGCCATACTGACTGGTCCTGATCATCTGGTTGTCTTGTATGTGCCATGTGATGGCACTCAAGATTACCTGCTCCATAACCTTCCCTGGCACTGAAGTCAGACTGATAGGTCTGTAGTTCCCAGGATCATCCTTTCAGCCCTTCTTGTAGATGAATGTCACATTTGCTAGCTTCCAGTCCACTGGGACCTCCCTGGTTAGCCAGGACTGTTAAAAAATAATGGAGAGCATCTTGGTGAGCCCTTCTGCTAGCTCCTTTAGTACCCTTGGGTGGGTCCAATGTGGTCCCATAGACGTGCACATCTGTGTGGCACAATAGGTCACTGATCATTTCCTCCCAGATTATGGAGGATGCATTTTGCTCCCCATCCCCATCTTCCAGTTCAGGGAGCTGGACCCTCAGGTGGCAAATGGCATTGCTGGCAAAAACTGAGGCAAAGTTGTCACTCAAACTCAGCCTTTTCCATGAGGTCAAAAGGTTCCCTCCCGTGTCCAGTAGAGGATAGAGATATATTTGTTTACTTATTTCACAAAATAACAGAATTTCTGAGGCTGGAATAGACCTCCATGTTCATCAAGTCCAGCCTATGACCAAACACCATGACATCAGTTGGACCATGTCACTAAGCACTACATCCAATCTTTCCTTAAACACCTCCAAGGATGGCTACTCCACTACCTCCCTGGGCAGTCCCTTCCAGTGTCTAATCACCCTTTCTGTGAGGAAGAGCTTCCTAATATCCAACCTAAACCTCCCCCAGCGCAGCTTCAGGCCATGCCCTCTCGTCCTGTCACTAGTTACCTGGGAGAAGAGCCCGACCCCCACCTGACTACAACTTCCCTTCAGGTAGTTGTAGAGACTGATAAGGTCCCCCCGAGTCCCCTCTTAACCAGTCTGAACAACCCCAGCTCCCTCAGCATCTCCTCATAAGACTTTCCCTTCAGTCCCTTCACCAGCCTCGGCACTCTCCTCTGGACCCACTCCAGCACCTCAATATCCTTCTTGAAGTGAGGGGCCCAGAACTGCACAGTACTCGAGGTGAGGCTGCACCAGTGCCAGATACAGGGGGAGAATTACATCCCTGTTCCTGCTGGCCACACTATTCCTGATACAAGCCAAGATCCCATTGGCCTTCCGCGCCACCTGGGCACATTGCTGACTCATGTTCAGCCAGTAATCAACCAGTACTCCCAGGTCCCTCTCTGCCAGGCCACTCACCAGCCATTCATCCCCCACTCTGTAGCACTGCAGGGATTTACTGTGGCCAAAGTGTAGGACCCTGCACTTGGCCTTGTTGAACCCTATATTATTGGCCTCAGCCCATTGACTCAGCCTGTCCAGGTGCCTCTGCAGCATCTCCCGACCCTCCAGCAGATTGACACTCCCCCCCAGCTTAGTGTCATCCATGAATTTACGGCAGGTAGACTCAATCCCCTCATCCAGGTCATCAATAAAGATGATGAATAGAACTGAGCCCAGTGCTGATCCGTGGGGACACCACTGGTCACTGGACACCAACTGGATACGGCACCATTCACAACCCCTTTCTGTGCCCGGTCATTCAGCTAGTTTTTAATCCAGAGAAGGGTGCACCTGTCCAAGCCATGGGCTGCCAGCTTTTCCAGGAGAATGTTGTGGGAGATTTTGTCAAAGGCTTTGCTGAAGTCTAGGTAGACCATATCAACAGCCTTCCCCTTGTCTACCAAATGGGTCACCTAGTTATAGAATGAAATCAAATTTTTTAGGCAGGACCTTCCTTTCCTAAACCCACGCTGGCTGGGTCTGAGACCCTGTTTGTCTTGTACATGCTGATAGATGGCACTCAGTATGATCTGCTCCATAACCTTGCCAGCCACCAAGGCTGACAGACCTATAGTTTTCTGGATCCTCCAGCCCTTCTTGTGGATGGGCATCACATTGGACATCCTCCAGTCATCAGGGACCTCCCTGGTTATCCAGGACCAGTGATAAAAGATGGAAAGCGACCTACCCAGCTCTTGTGCCCTAAGCACCCTAGGATGAATCCCATCCAGACCAATAGACTTGTTAGGATCTAAGTGGCACAGCAGGTCACTAACTACTTCGTCCTGGATTTCAGGAGGGATATTCTGCTCCCCATCCCCACCCACCAACTCAGGAGCCTAGTTGCCCTGAGGATAGTCACTCTTTTTGTTAAAGACTGAGGCAAAGAAGGCATTAAGAACCTTGGCCATTTCCTTGTCTTTCGTTACTATGTTCCCCTCTTCATCCAGTAAGGAAAGGAGATTTCCCTGGCCCTCCTTTTGTTATTAATATATTTATAAAAAACACTTTTTATTATCCTTGACAGAATTGGCCAGATTAAGTTCCAAATGAACCTTTGCATCTCTAATTCTCTTTCTGCATGGCCTTGTAATGTCCTTAAACACTTCCTGGTTCACCTGCACCTTCTTGCAAAGTTGATATGCTCTTTGTTTTCTTCTGAGTTCCTTCAAAAGCTCCCTGCTCAACCAGGCTGGTATTCTACCCCGCCAGCTCATTTTTCAGCACATAGGGACAGCCTGCTCCTGCGCCTTCATAATTTCATTCTTAAAGTAAGCCCAGCCTTCTCGGGCCCCTTTGTTTTTTAGGGCTGCTTCCCAAGGGACTCTCCGAACCAGCGTCCTGTGTAGAAAAAAGTCAGCCCTCCAAGGCAGAGGTTTTACTGACAGCCCTCCTAACTTCACCACCTATTGAAAATTCTGTCACTGTGCCCCAGATGACCTCCAGTCACCACATCTTCCACCAGCTCTTCCCTGTTTGTAAAGAGTAGGTCTAGTGGGGCACTACACCTGGTAGGCTTGCTTACCAGCTGCAACAGGAAGTTATCTTCCATGCACTCCAGAAACCTCCTGGACTGCCCCCTTTCTGCTGTGTTATACTTCCAGCAGACATCTGGTAGGCTGAAGTCTCCACAAGAACAAGGGCTAGTGAATGCGAGACATCTCCAAGTTGTTGAAAGAATATCTCATCAGTGTCTTTATCCTGGTCAAGTGGTCTGTAGCAGTCTCCCACCAGGATATCAGCCTCATTGGCCTTCCCCTTCATCCTTATCCATAGACTTTCTACCTTGGTGTGTCTAACATTGAATTCAAGACAGTCAAAACACTGATTAACACACCCCTCCACCTCTCTTTCCTTGTCTATCCCTTCTAAAGAGCCTGCAGCCATCCATTGCGGCACTCCAACTATGAGAGTCATCCCACCACACTTCCATGATGGCAATTATATCATAGTTTCCCTGGTGCACAATAGCTTCCAACTCCTCTTATTTATTGCCCGTGCTGCGGGCATTGTCATACATACACTTGATCCGAGGCACAGATATTGCCTCCAACACCGGTATGTCCCCCTAAGTCTTATCTTTAGCAGTACTGGGTTTGACCCCCTCCCACTTCAATTCTAGTTTAAAGCCCTTTCAATAAGGGCCAATAACTCCTGCGAGAAGATCCTTTTCCCGTGCTTAGATAGGTGTACCCCATGTCCTGCCAGCAAGCTTGGTGTTGTGTCTACTGAGCCATGGTCAAAGAACACAAAGTTCTGTTGGTGGCACCAACCCTGGAGACAGGTATTAACCTCTGAGATTTTCCAGCTTCTTCCCTCATCATTTTATGTGCCTGGCAGGATGGACAAGAAGATTACCTGGACTTCCAAGTTCTGGATTAGTCTCCTCACTGCTCTAAAATCATTCTTGATTCCCCTCAGATTTTGTGTGGCGATTTCCTCACTACCCACCTGAAAGATCAGTAATGGGTAGTAATCAGAGGGGCCTACCAAGTTAGAGATCTTCTTTGTAAAGTCTCTTACCCTGGCCCCAGGGAGACAGCATACTTCCCTATGGCTTGGGTCTGGTCAGCAGATAGGGCCCTCCATTCCTCTGAAAAGGGAGTCACTGATGACAACTGCTCTTCTTGTTTTCTTAATAGAAGAGGTTGTCATATGAGTAGGCCGTCCTGCTGTGGGCCGCGCCTCCAACACAGACAGACTGTCATCTGTATCATCATTAGCTCGCCCCTCTACCTCCAGAACCTCATACCTATTCTGTAACTGTATGACTGGGGGTTGTAGGAAGGGAAGGGGGGCGGTTCCTGCAACCCCAAGCAGGAACCTGCTTCCACCTTCCCTCATCTTGCTTGCTATTGTTAGCCTGGTGGCAGGAGGGCAGAGGGCTCATTTTTTCTTCTGCCTCCTGGTGTACCTGACTCCACCAATCTGTCTCCTCCTCAGATTCTCTGATACTTCTTAACTTCTCAGTGTCATCCTGTAGTTTAGCCACCATGCAAAGCAGGTCATCTACTTGGTCACACCTTGCACACCTGCTGTTAACGCTGTCATCCAGTACTGGAGACAGGCTGTGGCATTCCCTGCAGCCAAGGACCTGGACAGCCACATGCCTCCGTGGCAGCGTTGTCTGGGTTGCTGCATCCTTTTTAGAACAGGTTACCACTTTTGCCCGAGTGGACACCGTCTCCAACCTGTCTGCCTGCAGCTGCTGTAATGCACACAAACTCCTCGTGCACTACCTGCCCTCACTCCCTGCTGGTCACGCTGGTCACATGCCAACAAGTGAGAATGCAGCTGTCTCACTGTTTGCGGTCTGAGTGCTGCTTCCAGTTTCACCGCATTTAAATCTCCCACAGTTTCTCCTGGAACACCCCCAGCCACATCACCCTCTTGGTCTCTCCCGTGAGGGCTGCTGAGTCCTGCTGGGTTTCTCCTTCCTTCCTCAG
>JAAGNO010022468.1:23853-40253 GCA_033439905.1 Ceryle rudis
TGAGTCCTGCTGGGTTTCTCCTTCCTTCCTCAGGCTTCCCTGGGTCAGGGAATGCCCCTTCTACCTCAAAAACCTCCAAGAAGGAAGAAAAACCATAGTGCTTCAGCATGGGGTTTACCATTGCCAGCACCGCTGTCTTGCTGTTCGCAGTCTGACATAATTTGCCATAATTTTCTTTATTCCTACTGAGAGCTTCCAGCATGTAACAGCTGGTGACATTTCTGTGTCTGAGTCCATATCCTTGTATTTTTATCAGCTAGAGTAGTAGATCTAATGATTCATTACTCAGTCATATGTATCTAGTACGAGAAGTCCAGGATCCAGAGCCTACCCTGAACCATTATACTGTCTCCATCTGTAAACTGTTCATCTTCTATGAAGTGGAAAGCAAAGAAATTCATGTTATATTAAAACACTCTGTTCACCCAAATATCTTGTGATATTATTCCAGTAGTGTTCATATTTTTTTACCAGACTAGAAGGAAATGGCCTTGACATGAATCCCTAATTATATAAAATACTTGAATTCTCTAATTCTTACCTATATTCTTTCTTTCTCTATTACGCTTAATCAAACCAGACTCCAGGAAGAAAGATTACCTCATAGCCATTTTGATCTTTACTTTCTGTTTTCACAGTTTGTAAATCAGCTTTTAATGAATAAAACATATTTCCTAAGATGAAATAAAATGCTCTTAATATTGGCTTGATGCAAACTATTGTTTAAATTGCAAAATCATAGCATACGAGAGGTTCAGTAGAATTTTCTTCCACATTTTTTTAGTATAGTGAATTTGTATACCACTGAATTATCTGTGATTCTGTATAACAAGAAGTCTATTTTTGTCTTGTATTCTTACAATTCTGATAAATAATAAGAAATAGATGCTATAATTAAAACTGTGTTGTCTGAACTTCCCATACACAAGAACTGAGCATGTGATATAGCATCATTTTGACCATGTGCATAAGAATAAGTTTAACATTGTTCTTACCATACAAAAAAAAATTTGGAGGCAAAATTTCTGTAAATAAACATAGATTATAAATTAGCTAAAACACCCTTGAAATGACTTCTGAATTTAAGAAAAGCTACACATTGATTTTCTGAATGAGACCACATTTTTTAAAGGAAATATTAAAAAAAAAATCATCATTGTTAAGTTTCTAATATTAAAGTTCAAGTTACAGTAGGGTCACTTCATTAATACAGTTATATTCTTCTCATAACCTAAAGCTCTCAGCTACTTGCAAGTAGGTCTTCAGAGCACTTAAAACTGATCAATAAAGTAAGGATGTAGAAGGATGCCTAGGAAGTAAGGTGCATGGCTCACATTTCTACTATGTTTCTGGAGTGTTCTAAAACCAAACAATTATCTTTCACAAAGTAATTAAAATAAAATAAATGTTCATATAAAAACTGTATTTTCAAAAATTATCAACCTGAGGTTCGCATTGGATTTAAAAAAAAAAATCGTTAAGGTGTAACTTTTAAAAAATAGCACTTTTCCATAACATTATTAATTTATTCCCTGAATCTCAACCTTTATCCTTCATAAAACCAAATAAAACACTAGTACCAGTTCCTGAAAGTAAAGCAAACATTATGCTTTGGAACAATACACAGCAAAACAGACAAATGAGTTGTCTTGCTGCAGGGAGAGCCAGCCAAGAGACAAATTGCCATGGTTCAATCACATCAGAAAAAACATTTTGATAACTGTGTCTGCATGCTACTCTATGAAATTATATGAAATAGATTTTCTTGTCTTGAGGTACGTGCCTTAGCAACTGAGCGGAGCTTACAAAAATGTTGCATTTTGATTCCTAACTGAATGAAAGACAAAGACCCGTGTGGCCTTTACAAGAATGTATTTCACACTTTCAGATCAACAACCTATAGTTCAGCCAGGAAGTCTTATATCAGTTAAGACCAATTGGCTTTCAGATTTTATCACTAATATTAAAAAACATACACAAAATCTTGACAGAATTAAACCAACATATTGTGAACTTTTAAGTTCATAGTATTTTAGAACAAATGTTAAAAACATTCAAATATTATTAAAACAAAATAGACAAACAAAAAAAGAGGAAATATTGTGATGCAAAGGAGGATGTAAAGAATGCAATACAAAGACAAAAAGCCCTAACACTTGTGGCAGGTGGTGCCCCCCCAACAGACAAACCAGACAAACCAGACAAAACAAACAGGGTGTGCTGAAGCAGTTTGGCACCTCGGCCAGAGCAGTTTGATGCCTCGGCCATCAAGCTGCTCCTCATGGTGCCTAATTGGTGCCTCAGGGTCTGGACCCCTTAGTAACCAGGCTTGGGGTCTGCCCTGGTCCGTGCTTTGTCTGAGCTTGTCACCTCAACCAATCAGAATGACCACAGTGTACCCTCGACTAGGTTAAAAACGGGGTCCTGCCTAACAGCCAGAGGACTTGGATTTTTGCAGAGCAGCAGGCCTGGCAGATGGACCCTCCCCTCAGACACACCATCCAAGGACACTTCTATGGATTGAGTGAGTCTCCATGGATTGAGTGAGCCTCATCCTCCACTTCAGGTGAGTGGTACCTTGAGCACTCTGGTGTGGGAGCTTTTCCCTTGATGAGTGAGTGTGTGCCCATTTTGGTTCATCTTTCCCTAAGGTTTAGGAATTAGTTGTACAGTGGTTAATTCCCAACAGATATCCAAACTTCTATTTGGTTAGAAGGAGTGCTGGGCAACTGTGGTTGCAATAAACCCTCATTTTGGATCATGGCTGCTGTTTGGCTTGGGGGTGCCTCTGTGACAACACTTAACCAAAGAATTTGGAAATCCTTTGAGATATGAAAGGTGTATTTCATATCTCAATGGAGAAAATAAGGAAAGAGCTTGAAGAAAGTTAACAAAAAGGAATAGGAAATAATGGACAATGTTATTTTAACCAGTAAAGGAACAAAGAATATTTAATACCATAAAGTGGCACAAAATGGTATGTTTCAGGACTGGAAGGTTTGATAATCATGAAATGGCTAAAACAGCAGTGATGTGACAGAGATGTTCTGCATCCTTTCTCTTACAGATGAAAGACAAATATATGAGACCAACTTGTTGCTGGACCTACCAGAAAGGAATACAGGTTCTCAAAATGGGCATGTATGGAATGTGACTGTTTCCAAAATTGTGATACTGGAGAAAATATTCAGTTGCTGAGTCGTTCCTGAAGTAACAGCTTCCAAATAAGTTCTATTTTTTCACCTTGAGATTTTTCATGAAGCAGGTGTACATTTTTGTTTACATCCAGAATTTCAGATTGTTGAATAATGAAAATGTTACTCCCAAGCTTTAGTTATTAAAATTGAGAGATCTATTTCCCTTTCTGAATAATTATTACATGAATTAACTAAGTACTTCTTGAGAGTTTTATTATTTCAGTCCATTCAGGTTAAAAGGTTATTAGTTTAACAACTGCCCTGCTCTGTTTAACAACTGCCCTGCTCTGAGTAATTCAGTGACTTGAAGCTTTTAAACAGGACTCATACAGTCACAGAACAACTGAAGTTGGAATGGGCCTCTTCCCAGAATCATGATGATGCTCAGTGGCCTGTAGTTCTCCGGATCTTCTTTTTTGCCTTTTTTGATGATAGAATTGCCATTTATTTTCTTCCAGACCTAAGGAACATTCACCCTCCCCCCGTCACTGTGTTACTTCAAATGTAATTGAGAGTGGTCTTGCAGTGACATCAGACAACTCCCTCAGGACAAATAGGTGCATCCTGTCTGGCCCCAAGGACTTGTTTATGTCCTATTTTTTTAAATGTTCCCTAACCTGATCCATCTCCACTGAGGACAATTCTTCCTTGTTCCACACTTTCACTCTGCTCTCAGAGGGGATCAAAACTGCCACTCAGGCAGAGGAGGAGAGAAGAAAAAGTGAGAAAGAATCTCAGTGAATAAGAAGAAAGTGGAGATGATCATAGTGTTGGAACAGATATTGACCTGCAGCCCATGAGAAAGCTCAAGGTGGAGCACATATATGCACTGTAGCCCATGGAAGACCCTGAACCAGAGCAGCTGGTTATTACATGAAGGAATTGTGGCCTGTGGAGAGCCTATGTTGTAGCAGGATTTTTTCCCGAAGAGCTGAAGCCTGTGGATAGGACACACATTGGAACAGAGGAAATGTGTGAGGAGGAAGGAGCATCAGAAAGGAGCTGCTATGGACTGAAAACCTCCATCCCCCATTTCCCCTGCGCCTATCAGGTTGTGGAGTGGTAGAGGAGTTAGGTATAAAGGATTGAAGTGGGAAAAAGGTTGTGTTTTCAATTTTTCAGTCTGTTTTTCATTACACATATCTATTTTAATTATCAAGAAATTAAATTAATTTTTTCAAATCTGAGACTGTTTTGCTCATGATGGTAACTGGTAAGCAATCTCCCTGTCTTTTCTTTACCCACGAGGTTTCTCAACCCATTTTCTTTGTTCTATTAAGCAACATTGGTGAGCGAGCAGATAGGTAGGCATCTGGCTGCTGGCCAGGACTGACTCATTACATCTCACTGTCTTCTCCCTCCATCAGATTTAAGAGTGGTAAAAGTCCTCCATAAGGGTCAGTAACTCTGAATGTGAGACTTCTCCCAGTATTGGAAGAAGGCATCATCTTCTTCCTAAATAGGAAATCTAACAGACAGACATTATGATGGCACCTACAATGGTCTGTGTGCTTATTCTGACTGGTTTACCATTCTATCCCTAGGTAAAGCTGCATATATTCTCACTGCTTTATCACATAAAGGGCTTTTCTCCCTGCTGCCTTTCTGACTGTCCCTTGTAAAAAGTCTATATCTATCTATTGTAACACTCCAACTGTGTGAGGTATCCTACCATGTCTCTGTAATCCCAGTGATGTTATAGCCCTGCAAACTGTTCACAGACATCTAATTCCTAATGTTCGCTATGTGTTGTGCATTAGTACACAGGCATTTCAGAGACGTGGGCAGTGGTGGCTGACTCAGTGGTGATGAGTTCCCAGAAAAAGTGTGAGAGCTCCTGCCATCATACTGACTTCTCATCACTTCCTTATTTATGAACATACACTTGAGGTAGGCTCCCTTCAGCCTTATTTTGTTGAATACAAAATTTCTACTGTCCACATCACCCTGACCCTTTATTTGTCAATACAGTCCAAGACTTCCTCACTACTGTATGGGTTGTCATCTCTTTCTCAACAGCATTCCTATTTTAAAGCTCTCCTCCTCATGTCAGTTGCCCTGTGGCAAAACTGCTTTGTCCCTACTTGGCCAGGTGGGTCCTGATTCTGCCTCTCCCTAGCAGTCCTCAAAGGCAGTTCAATGGTTGTAAAAACTAAGTCACTGCTGTCAACACTAGCTCTGCAATCTGCTGTTATCAACACCAGCTGTGAAACCTGTTGCTGACCCACAGGATCTGTCCATTCCTTCATAAGGCTTTCCCTCTTGCTGACAGGAGAGAGGTAATAACCACCTGGGCCTCCATGCCCTCAACTTTTGCATCCATGCGATCACTGATGATATGCTCCAGGTCTGCCCTGGCAATATCATTTGTGCCCACACAGAGAAACAGCAGGGTGTAATGGTCCAAGAAGGGGAAGAATGTTTTAAAGAACAGGCTCATCACTGGAAGAATATCTTGACAGTAACAGTTTTGGTCAGTACTTGACAGGTGCAAGTTCATCTCTGACACAGGCAACTACTTTTTAACATAAAGTTAGTATCTATACAATTAATAATGAGCTATTAGAGACAATTTCTTGATGCATATTCTGGCTATTCTGTTTGTCAGGCACTGTCCACTCTGTGTGCATAGACTTTATCTACTTGGTGCCAGGCTACATTTTTTTTTAGAGGACTCAAAGATCCCTGAGTACAGTATTGTGTATGATGGTTGTGATATGAAAACTTCTTGTAGATCTAATATGTAGATGCTAATTGACAAGTCAAATAAAGTGGCTTTAGGACGTCTTATTGACCCCTGAACTTTCATTAGAACTCATAGTACAGGTTTCAATGCAACCAAATAAAGAGGTTCTCCATATTGTTTATGGATTTTATTTTGGCAAGTGCACCCTCCTCAATAAAGGCCAAAACTTCTCCTTCTATTTCTGGTGGTAAAGAATGTTTACTCCTCTAAGACAATCCAATTATTTGTTTTCTACTATGAAATCTTGCAAGCAATTGCATTGTCACTTTCTTCAGCTGCGCTGTGTAAGTTTTGATAGTGACAGCCTGCACTGTTGCCAGTAGAATTATTTATCAGTGTTATGGGTCGCAAGTCCTAGCCATTTTACTAGTAGATATCTCACTACTTTTGAATATCAGGGTCTCTCACTGACTGTTGAAACAATTACACTTGGTAGCATACATTTGTAAAATCACAATCTCAGTCTTACAGAACTTTTCAAATATGTTTATGCTTAGCTACAAATAGGAATCCCTTGGAGGAAATTTTTGCCTTGTTGAAGCCAGAATTATGCCATTGACTTCAAAAGGACTTGGAATTTTCTGTTCTGTTTAGAAATTATTTAATTATGTTTCACATTAAAAAACCCAACAACTTACAATTTCCTTTCCAAAAAGATTTTAGTTTACTTCAAGAATTATAAATCTTATAGAACATCATCATCAACAGAAAAGGTTACAAGACTGTTTAGTTTGTAAATCTCAAAAATTAAAAAGTCAGGAAATGATACATGAAAGCAGCCCACTGGAAGATAGTCTTCAATAATGTGATGATATGCCTTCCTCTTTCACAGGAAGTAAAAATATTTTATATTAATTGCTATTTTCCACAGTTATGTTGACAAACATATAATGCAACCTGTTCAAACCAATAATTTCCAAAGATATTAATTTCTCAAAGGTTATTACTGGAGTAATTTCAGTACTGTGTTTGACAGCTTTACAAAGAGTATTGTATACTCAAAATACTCCTTTAATACTAAACAATATTCTTCATTTTCCCCTTTCCAATTTCTGAGCCACAGCAGAAGGAAAGGAAAACAAAACATTGGCCACTAATTTTAGGAGACACAGAGGACCTACATTTTAAAAGTACTATCCATTTTTACATCAACTGGCATTGTCAAACTGTGCTGGCTAAAGATTCCAGCATATATAGTATTATGTTGTTTCTTGTTGAGCACACAGAAAACAAGGAACATAAGATTAATGAACATCTGTGATTTAATGACTTGACAATATATGTCTTCTGAAGAACAAATAGGGACGTACAATCATGTTCTCTAGGAAAGACTACAGATCAGCCACAAGACCTTTTGTCTTCCTCAGGTTCCCTCAATTATCTGCTCCATTTTCTAAATCCTTACCCAAGTAAGATACAGAAGAGTGTTCCTGAGCAATATTTGGCCACTTTTTTATAGCTTTCAGACTTTTACTTCTGCTCTTCTCCTCTTGCCTGGTGACTTTCTGTCTTTCTCTCCCCAGTGTCCCAGTTTCTTCCAAACACCTCCAGTCTAACATGGAGAGTCTTTAATTGGGAATGGTAATGCTTAATTGTAACAAGCTCATCCAGTAAGTGTCCAGTCTAATTCATATTTCAGGCCAAAGTCTTAATGGGTATAGAATGCCAAGAATTCTATAGATAAAAAATTATATATGTTAGTTATGTGTTATATATATGTTAGTATAAAGTCAATATTTGATTAAGAGAATTGCCCTTAACTGAGGAGCATCTTCTGTTTTGTCAACTTTTACGTATTTTTAAGACAAAAGTATTTTAGGAAGGGTAATATTTATCATTTAAATACTGCTAAGAGCAAGTTTTATGTGCTCTACTGGAAGTTGTGAATATTTTCCTGCAGAGTTATGAAGCCCGATACACACTTTGAAACATTAACAGTATATTTACTTTTTAATTTATGACACATCATGTTTTGGGATGAAAAGTTGCTAGACATCGAAACTGAAATAACAACTTCACTATGTAAAATTTACAATTTTACTTTGTAAAAAAAGAGTGTTTAAAATAAATTTTCTCGCTTATTTGTTGATTCATATTTGCTTAATCACATAGTCTGGTTAAAGTAGTTAATATTCTTGGTAGAAATTCCATCTTCCATGGAGTATTTTAATTTTTTTTTTTTTCCAATATTTTTCATAATTGGAGTTAAAAAAAAATAATTGAAAACTTCTTTTTACTTTTTCCTTTAATGACTGATAAGTAACACTGAAATATAATGGAGAAATCTCTATAAAGGATTGCAATTACCAAAATTGGTTTGTCCCTTAAAACACAATATTCCAAACAGTACAAATATACACTTAAAGACCTCAAGTGGGTTTGAGGATTTCAGTTTTGAAAAACTACTCTTTATGAAGACAATGAATAGAATCAGGGAGTCACACTTCATGCAGTACTGAGCTATTAGATGTTTTTTAGACTGATTATTTCCAACTCTATTATAGTAAAAAAGGAGCATAATTACTCAGCAAAGTGTTTCTTAGGCTTAATTGTTTCATCATTTGTTGAAAACAATGAGTGTTAGTTGCCTGAATATTGTAAAGTTCTCTTTCCTTGAGATCCATTTGTATTTAAAAAAAGTAATTTAATATTTGTGTTCATAATTAGTTCTGCATTCTATGCTCATTTTCCCATATCAGATCCTAACTTACGATACAGAACACCATTTTATGTAGGAAGCAATCTTAAAAATTAGTCTGCTCCTTTGGATAAAGTACAGCTTGCAAAACATATAAAACCAGCAAGACTATGGGGAAATTTTAGGCTTTATTATACTTGCAACCATGACAATACAAAATCACAACATGAAGTGTGCTGTTTTCTATTCTATGGTTTTGTTCTTGCTTCCAAGGTCTAATCGATATAGAAAATGAGGGGTTGATATCTATCTTGCCTTAGATGAACTTCAAATACAGTTGTCCATCTGTCTTATTTCCTATGTGCATCTGCCTGATACTGATATATTTTTAGTAATTCTACTGAACTGTCAAAAATGTTCATGATACAAATATACATATTAACTATATGAGTAAATGCATATGCATAGAATCATAAAAAGAAATTGTAGAATAATTTAAGTTGGAAAAGACCTTTAAGATCATGTCTGACCTTTAACCTAACACTGCCAAGTCTACCATTAAACCATGTCCCCAAATGTCATATGTACATGTCTTTCAAATAACTCTAGGGATGGTGACTCAGCCACTTTCTTGGGCAGCCTCTTCCAATGCTTAACAACCCTTTCAGTGAATACATTTTTCCTGATATCTAACCTAAATGTCCCCTGGTGCAACTTGAGGCCATTTCCACTTGCTCTATCACTTCTCACATGGGAGAAGAAGCTGACATCCCACCTCACTACAAACTCTTTTCAAGTAGTTGTACAGAATAAGGTCTCCCCTGCACCACCTTTTCTCCAGGCTAAACAACCCCAGTTCCCTCAGATGCTCCTTATAAGACGTGTATTGTAGAACCTTCACCAGGTTCATTGCACTTCTTTTGACATATGTATTAAATACACACAAAATGTTTTAAAACGAAGTAAACCAAAACAAAACAAACTAGTTATTAGAGTTACTGAGTTAAGTCTTAGAAACTTGGGAGTTTTTTGTATTAACTTTTCAGTGCAAACTTAATTCACTTCCTCTTGTCTATAACTTCTGAGAAATAAAAGTACATAATTAAATATACTGGTTTTTCTATCCTACCCTGGAAATGAGTACAGGAGACTATTGCAGACTCTTACTTTGATTATTTGCTGTGTAGATATGTATTAAAAGAAGAGACTACAGAGAGAGGAAGGTTTTAATAAAAGCAGCTCTAAAACATTTAGAACCATTTATTTTCATCTTACTTCTTCTCTTCAATGGCAGTCATATTTTCTCTTTTCTAGACAGGAATATAGGAGACCAGAAGGAATCTTTTATGTCCTTAAATCCAGTTATAAGCCAGTTAAAGGTAGAAAACACTGCTGGTGAAAAGTCAATCTGCATTATAATCTAAGCTGGTTTTTCCTTTCTACATGTAGTAGTGGGTTATTTTCCATTGTTTAAAAACTTTCTTTTAATTTCCAGGATAAATGTATTCCAATCCAGTATAAACTGATACATCCTTTTATAAACATGGTTTATTATGCTAAATAGGGATTCTTTGTTACTGGAGCTTATACCATGTGTATTTAAAGACACCTATTATATCCCTTTTCAAATTTTATATTGCTAAATTAAACATCTAATGATCACCACACAAAAATTTCCATACTTCCAATCGTAAATGTATTCCTTTTCCGGACCTACAACAATTCAAATTGACTTTTATAACAAACTGTGGTGGGTAACCCTTGCTGGATGACGGGTGCCTGCCAAAATCACTCTATCACTCCCCCTCATCAACTGGACATGGCAGAGAAAATGCAGTGAAATCCTCATGAATCAAGATAAGGACAGGGAGACCACTTGGCAGTTACCATCACAGGCAGACCTTACTCAACTTGGGGAAATGAGCTTAGTTTATTACAAATCAAATCAGAGTATGGTAATAAGAAAGAAACCCAAATCTAAAAAACAACTTCCTCCCACCCCTCCCTTCTTTCCAGGCTTATCTTTATTCCTGATTTCTCTACCTTCTTCCCTCCAAGCAGCACAGGAGGACAGGACATGGGGATTGTCTCTATCACTCCTTTCTCTGCAGGGGGAAGACTCCTCACACTCTTCCCCTGCTCCATTGTGGGGTTCCTCCCATGGGAGACAGTCTTCCTCAAGCTTCTTCAACATGAGCCCTTCTCCTGGGCTTCAATTCTTCATGGACTGCTCTATCAGGAGTCCCTTACCAGGGTCATGAGTCCTGTCAGCAAATGTGCTCCAGTGTGAGCTCCTCTCTTCATGGGTCCACCTCCTCCAGGAACCTGCTACAGCATGGGCTTTCCACAGGGTCACAGCCTCCTTTGAGCACATTAACCTGCTCTGGCATGGGGTCCTTCATGGGCTACACATGGATATCTGCTCCACTGTTAATGTCCATGGATTCAGGGACATAGCCTGCCTTACCATGGTCTTTAAGACAGTCTGCAGGGGAATCTTTTTGGAGCCTGGATTACCTCCTCCCTCTTTCTCTTCACTGACCTTTTTGTCTGCAGAGTTGTTTCTCTCACAAATTCTCACTCCTCTTTTCAGCTGAAGTTGCCCTTGAGCAGGGTTTTCCCCACATTTCTTAAATATGTTATCACAGAGGTGCTGGTTGGTTCATCCTTGGCCAGCAGCAGGCCTGTCAGAGCCAGCTGGAACTGGCTTTATGGGACATAGGTGAAACTTCTAGTACCTTCTCAAGGAAGCCATCTCTGTAGCCACAACCACTACCAAAACCTTGTCAAGCAAACCCAGAACACAAATGCGATCAGAAATATACATATTATTATGGAGACTGTATTTTTAAAATATAAAATGTCATTATTAGTCATTTTACATTACCCAAAATAACCTTATTTGATAGAGCACAGATGTGTGCTTTTATCTTTCCTAGCTACATTACATAAACAATGCCTTGACTTGTGGTTGCAGTGTATTCCATAGCATGCAGAAGGTTTCAGAAACTGGGAAGAATTCCTGCATCTCAGAGAGGATCAGCTAATACACCTATTTCTTAGTCATTTCTTAAAGAAAAGTTTTGAGCTTGTAACAGAAGTGTTTATTTGTCCCCTAATGCATGGCCTTCCTTTCTGTATTGTCAAATTTCCATTAATTTCTATTTCTCCCACTCCTGAGATCATCCAGTTCTTCTTATGACATGCAATCCTTTTATATGTTGATCAGACCTCCTCAGCAAACCCATCTTCAGCAAATTTCATCAGCACTTCCAATTCTTTTGCCAAGACCATTAAAGAAAAAATTAATCAATTCCAAAACTTATCCTTAAGAAAAAATTCAGATAGCTTCCTCCATTTAATCCCCTTATTTAATTTCTTCACTCACTTCTTATACTAATCATCACTTTCAGCATTTTCAATAAAGTTTCTACAAGTGAGACAGTATCTACTGAAGTTTATATTCTTATGATTTACCACTTTTTCTATGCTAAGAAGACCCCTAAAGATCTTATCCAAGAGCAATATATGTTTTTGGCTTGCCTGAGACAGCCTGTCTTTGGAATACTCATGGAGTTTATTCTGCTCTTTATTCATCCTCAGGTTGAATATTCTGTATTTTTTTCTCTGTTAATTTTAATCTAAAACTTTCCTTAATAGTGGGACTGGACTAATAGTCTTGAATTTGCCTAGATAACTTTTCCTTCATTTCTAGTAAAACCTGTCACACTGGAAGAGTAATGGAGTAAATGGAGTTAAATCCAGTTGGTGGCCAGTCACAATTGGTGTTCCACAGGGCTCATTAATAAGGTCTATTCCCTTTAGTATCTTTATCAAAGATCTGGATGAGAGGAATGAGGGGCACCCTCACTAAGTTTGTAGATGACCCCAATTTGGGTGGGAGTGTTCATACACTTGATGGTAGGAAAGCTCTACAGAGGTACCTGAATAAGCTTGATCAATGGGCTGAGGCCAGTAGCATGAGGTTCAAGAAAGCCAAGTGCTGGGTCCTGCACTTGGTCACAACAACCTCAGGCAATGCTACAAGCCTGGAAAAGAGTGGCTGGAAATCTGCCTGGTGGAAAAGGACCTGAGGGTGTTGATCAATAGCCAGCTGAATATGAGCCAGCAGTGTGCCCAGGTGGCAAAGAAGGCAGACAGCATCCTGGCCTACATGAGAAACAGTATGGCCAGCAGGACTAGAGAAGTGATTGTTCCCCTGTATTTGGCACTGGTGAGGCCACACCTTGAGTACTGTGTTTAAATTTGGGCACTGCAGTTTAAGAAAGACATTGAGGTGCTGTGGTGGGTCCAGAGAAGGGCAACAAAGCTTGTAAGGGATCTGGAGAATAAATCTTATGAGGAGCAGCTGATGGAGCTGGAGTTGTTTAGTCTGAAGAGGAGTCAGAGGGGACACCTTGTTGCTCTCTACAACTACTTGAAAGGAGGTCGTAGTGAGGTGCACGTTGATCTCTTCTACCAAATAACAAGCAATAGAGCAAGTAGAAATGGCTTCAAGGTGCACCAGGGGAGATTTAGATTAGATATCAGGAAAAATGTATTCACCAAAAGGGTTTTTAGGCATTGGAAGAGGCTGTCTAGGGAAGTGGTTGACCATTGCTGGAAGTTTTTAGAAGAGGTGTAGATGTGGTGCTTAGGGACATGGTTTAATGGTGGACTTGGCAGTGTTAGGTTAATGATTGGACTTGATGGTCTTGAAGGTTCTTTCAAACCTAAATGATTCTTTGATTCTTGAGCATAATAACCATTTGAGAACCAAAAGACATAGTGATTTGCATCAACAGATCTACAGTAAAGCATGTCACTTTTGCCTGTCTGCAAGCTGAGTTTTCTTTAAATTGGGCATCATATCTATTCATGTTAAAATATGTTTACTTTTTAAGAGTAGGTTATCCTTAATCTCTCTTTTTAATCCACAGTGCATAAATGCCCGTGTGGGTTTTATTTGTTTGGTTTTATCTTAATTTCTTTATAACTAAAACCCAATTTTCTTTTATTATAACTTATGTTGTGAGACACATATCATCTTAACTTAATAATTTTAGGGATTTTCGGTTCCTTCCTAGACTTCCGATTTCCATATACTCCAGTTTCAGGGTATGCAGATTTCCCTAACTATTGTAAAATTCTTGGTTAGTCATAATATCTTTATAAAGTAATTATTTATTCTTCTAGGTCTTGGAACTTTCCCTACAAACTTGCTTCCCTTTCTTGCTTGAAATTTAAATCCCAAGATAGTGCCTGAACATTTGATTCAAATCAATTACAATTACAAAATTTAAGCTCTGCATTTGACTTCAGCAAGGTTTTAGTAGCTTTTTATATTTCATGCTAATAGATCAGCAGAAGTAGACAAATCACCCTATTGTTTCCATTATTTGAAAGACATTTATGTTTAGACCTGCAGTTTTATGTGTTTAGTTTGCCAGGTATATGAGAAACAAAAAGAATTTGAGCTGCATTTGAAAGCACAAGACTTGATTCTAACAATGTATCACCTCAGGTTTTCACCTATAAAATCCATGTGCTGCATGACAACATAAAACTGATGTAAGTGTAAAGAATGATGCATGTAAGTTTAAAATGCAGTATTGCATCTTCAAATTAATGTCACCATTTAAAAGTCTAGGCTTTGTATAGACACAAAAGAGGAATGTTATACATCTGAATGAGCAGATATCCTGCCTGCTTAGCATGGTTAACAGAAGTCCTTAAGATGGCCAGAGAGGAATGAAAATTACTTTCATCAGCTATAGCATATCCTCTTTTGTCTTTGACTGCCTTATTAACAACATAGCAACATAGCCTATAAACAGTATGATGGCACTGCTTTGTGTTTAGTTGTTTGGGGTTTTTTTTCAAGAGTGTTCCAAACTGGACTATTTGGAAAAAGATCTGCTGTGTTACTTTCACATAAGAAGCTACCATAGTGAAGAAATACTCATTTTCAAACCTTTTCCCTTGTGGAGAAATGAGCAAACAGGAACCCCACAAAGATCAGCAAAGGGAAATGCAAAGTCCTAGCATCCAGGGAGGAATCACCTCACATGCCAGGACTGTCCAAGTTCCAATCAGCTATAAGGCATCTTGATGAACACCCTGAGGTACTTGTGAACAAGTTGCTCATGAGCCATCACTATGCCCTTGAGAGAAAGAAGGCAGACAACTTCCTGGTCTACATTATGAAGTGCATTACTGGCACGACAACAGAGGTTATACTTCCATTCTTCTCAGCCCTGGTATGATCAGTTTGAAGTGCTGTGCTCTCCAGTACAAGACAGACAGTCAGGGTGCTGGAGGACAGGAAATTTGAAGAGATACTGAGAAAATATGTAGGTTTTTTGAGCCATATGAAGAGATGGAGAAAGGGAGATGTTATTGATGTCTATGACCACTGAATAGGAATGGCAGTTACAGGGAATACAGAGCAAACACTTTTATTAGATGCACAGTAGGAGACAGGAGGTGAGCAACACAACTTATAACATGGAAAATTTGAACTTCCTTTTGTTAAGGAAAAAGTCTTTCAGTATGAGGATGGTCAAGCACTGACACAGATTGTCCAGAGGGACTGTAGAGTTTCATCCCCAGAGATATTAAAAATCTGATAACATGGCGCTGTGCAACCTGCTCTAGTTCACCCTGCTTTGAGCAGGAAAGTTGGTCTAGATAAGCTCCAGACATGTATTCCCACCTCAGCCATTCTGTTTCTAAGAAATGAACAATACAGAGTAACATTTATTCTGTCAGAAAAAGCTGTGAAAAATGAGCATCTTTCCAAAGACTGCATGTCAGATTGAGTTACCCTAAAATTACTAAAGATATCTGAAACACTTCTATGGGTCTTTCCAACACAAGAATTGTTCTCTACGGTCAAGAAGGATGGCAGATTTTCTAGGCATTAGTGCAGTTCTTTAAATCAACAATGACAATGGCAGCTCCTGGCTCCCCACCAAGCTAAGCATAGCTTAGCTGTAGTGTGTGACTTATCAGGTGGCAAAGACAGAAGAGCCTGGGGGTTCCTACTCCATAGTACCCATCACACTGCTACCCATGTCTATTCACTGTCTCTAGCTTCTGCAGAGAAAAGGATGTAGAAGACATACTCCTTCACCACATACCACTACCTAATTTGCAGTTTAGATTGTGAAAATGTAAAGGTCCCTTACGCAGGTCAAAAGAACCTCTGCCTGATAAATTATTAGCAGTCCAATGGTTGATTAATAGCAGGATTGGTACTCTATTTGAAACACAAATTTTTAAAAAGGTAATGCTTGATACAGTGTTTTTACTAGTTATGAAATGTCAATGACCAAACCTAGTTAATAACAATTTGATATTATATAATTCTATTTCCCACCTGTGTTTTAACAATTTTGTTTGGAGAAAAGGAGGCTGAGGGGTGACCTCATTTCTTCCTACAGCTTCCTGAGGAGGGGAAGTGCTGAGAGGTAGGTGCTGACCTCTTCTTCCTGGTAGTCAGTGATAGAACATGTGGGAATGGTTCAAAGCTGCACCATGGCAGGTTTCAACTGTACATTAGGAAGCATCTCTTTACCAAGAAGGGGGGGCAAACAATGGAACAGGCTTTCCTTGATGCCCCAAGCTTGTCAGTGTTTAAGAGGCATTTGGCCAATGCCCTTAATAACATGGTTTATCTTTTCCTCAGCTCCGAATTGGTCAGGCAGTTGGGCTTGATGATCATTGTAGGTCCCATCCAGTGAAATATTCTATTCTATTCTATTCTATTCTATTCTATTCTATTCTATTCTATTCTATTCTATTCTATTCTATTCTA
>JAAGNO010022469.1:12956-61102 GCA_033439905.1 Ceryle rudis
CGGCGTCTCGGCCCGCAGCGCAGCGCAGCACTCGGCTGCTGGCGGCCTCCCTCCCCCTCCGCGGCGCTGCGGTAGGGAGACCGCGCTCCCAGGCCGTGCGACGACCTCCAGCAGGTGAGGAAGAGTCTGTGTTAAGAGCAACCGCCACAGGCTCCTCGGGCTGAGCAGCGCCAGCAGCGAGCTTATCGGCATGGCCCATGGAAGCGGAGCCCATTTCTTCTTTACCCTCAAGAGTTGCCTTTCGAAGCTTTTAGAATCGCCAGACGGGAACACTACTGCGTTCACATTTTTCTTAACTCACTCACTTCCACATTCGTGAGAACTGAGCTGCGTTTGCTCAGTGTATGTCTAGACACCCAGGTAATCCTCCTTCACAGAAACTTTGTGAAGGCTTCTTTTACAAGTTAAGATCAAGAGGTCTGATCTCATGTGCATTAGGCCTTTCGATGTGATGAGAAGGTCCCGAGAGGGATGTCTTTGCCAGTGAAGATACTACAGTGTAACAAGGAGATAGCCTCGCTGGCCTGAATGGCACTGGATCATCAGAGCAAACCAATGCGGACTGGGAATGTTAGCGAGGGTTGGCCGAGACCACAGCTGAGACCCCAGAATTTGAAGGATTTGTAAACTTCTGAACTTCAAGAAAGAGTGCGCAGGCTTAACAGACTTTTCTGTTATTACCTCCTCCTCCTCGAGGAGGCAGAAAGTAGCGTTAATGAGACGCACAATGCCCGCAGTAGGGGGGTGCACATGCTGGGGGGGGATTTGCGATAGGTGGCTCGGGAAGTCTGTGCCTTCCTAGTACCTTAGCCAAGGGGAAAGGAAGAGGGTCGTGTGCGGCCGGGACACTAGGAGAAGAGGGGGGCTGCGCCCTCCGGCAGCCTGAGACCCCAGCGGGGCATGCCCGGCAGACTCTCCCTTTATTGGAATAAAGTCTTTTTGCAGGACTCCTCCGTCTCCTGTCTGAACACGGACCTCTAGCGACGTGATTTTCCAAGCAGGCGCGAGTTCGACTGCAGTGCGATGCATGCTGCGCCAGGTTGGTTCACACAGAGGCTATTTTTACCAGATGGGAGTGTAGCTACATATACACAGTTATGTATATCAGCCTCTCTGCCCTTGCTGCATTTCTTTTTGACTACAGAGTCCAAAGAAAACAGGGATTTATGAAAGTATTAGAGGTGTATTTTTCCACTGTGCAACACTGATATTTTCTTAAAGATTTTGTTCTTGTTCCCATTTGATACAAGCGGTAAGTCCAGTTCAAATGACATTTGATTTCCCAAAAGCAAGTACCTTTTTGTTTATGCCAGCCTATTTCAAGAAAGAAAATAATAGTCTCTCATGGATTTCTCTCCCCCATTATCCAGATTTCTCTGGAGGACAGTTATTACTGTGCTGACACGTACGTAGCTCTGGCTTTGCTTGCTTTAGAACTATCCTCATCAGATTTCTTACAGGACAGAAAAACGTGGCTGAAAAGTTCAACTCTTTAAGCAGCGATCCAACGTTTGTGTTTCTGTTTGTTTTACTTAACAGCTATTGCTTCTTTACTTGAACATAGAGTTCTCTTAGCGAGACTACAGCATTACTGGCTCAGATCGGTTTGGACCAAACGGTCACAGATTATTTCTTTAAAGTAATACGTTAAAGGTACTAGACAACTTTCCTATCAGCATGGAATAAACACGCATTTATGCTCGTGTTCATGCCATTTCAAGATTTTTTTTTTTTTTTAACACAACATTCTAGCTATAACAGTTCAGGGATCACAGGAATGAGTATGGATTCCAGAACAGCTTTCAGCTTTAGTCAAATACAAACGAAAACTCCACTAGCAGCACAGAAGCGCAAACAAGCAGGTAAATCCAGACAAGCCAGGTTCCAAGGCTTATTTTATTAAAAGATCTTCCAAACAGCTCGTACTTAAGTTTAATGAAGTATTTGAAGTCCCAAACAGCAAATCTTTAAACTACCCTTGCATGAAAGTATTAAACCTCTTCTAGATCAGAGAAAATTAATCTAGATCTACCTTCTTACACTAGGTGAAAACGTGGTCCAGAATCTTGAGGCCTTGTTCTCAAGTCCAGGTTTTTTTCCTCTGCTTGTGTGTTTTCACTTAGCTTTGATACCAGTGCCTTAACACAGTGCTAGATTCATTCAGTTGAATTGATGTATTTCTTTTTCCCTGCAGTGAAAGAACAGCAGTGAATGTGATGCCAGGGACTTAATTCAGTCCTCACTGGGGACAGACTCTCAAACTGAGCTAACATTGTTTTGGGGCGAGATGTTACACTTTATTCAGAAGAACTGACATGTAGTGTGGTTTAACAAGGACCCCCTGGAACAACGAGGCCTTGAGGAGGGCTATTCAGTTGCCTGTTGCCAAGTTGTCAGGAGAGCTTAAGGCCTGTGTATCCTTAGCTGAGCTACCTCCACTGTAATACTAAACATCAAGCCAAATTAAGAAGCCTCTTGCCCTTCCCCTGAGCACGCACAGCAATGGCAGCGTGGAGTCAGCAGCACGTAAACCACTGATCAGTCACTGTCGCGAGGGTGGGTAAATTACCAATGCTGCTCATTTTGTGTATAAATGTGGAGCGGACAGTCTTGCGGGGTGCGTGTTAGGGGAGCGATCCCCATGCACCCAGTGCTGTAATAAGCCAATCTCGGCTGTCTAAACGATGTATCATTTGGTTTGGAGAGTTTTCTTAGTTATGACTTTCGGTAACAGCTTCACGTTAAATGTTCGGCGACGTGACAGAACACACCAAAGTGGTTTTTTGGTATAGTCTGCGCTGCAGGCTTACTGATGTTGTGAAAATGTAGGGCTTTTTTTGTTCTAGTTCATAAAACTTTCACGTACAAAAACGCAGTGTCGTCTTTTACCTAGCTGTTTGTGCTACTCTCTCCCAAGAGTACCCAGTAATTTGGAAAGCGGCCAACCATTTCTGGTGTCATTTAAAAAATGAGAGATTCGAAGGGCTCTGATTACAGACTACATATTCATGAGTGCAGTTGTTTTAATAACTACATACAAGAGAACACAGCAGGTACTTAATAAGGCAAATGTTGTTTTCTGAAACCAAAGAAAAATGATGATGAAACGTTTCTTGACATACACAACTGCAAGCAGAAAACTAATTAAGGAAAGGCACGCAGTAATGGGGATTAAAACTTGAATCAATATCATGAGAGTCCTAAATTCTTCACGGCATATAATAGCATTTCCTTTTAATTGCAATATAAAATGTACAGGAAGACAGCAAAGAGGCGACTATTCCTAAAGAGGAACAAAGCCAGAGAATGAGGCACGGGGCCTGTCAGCTGCACCATCAAAAACGAGACTTTTCTCCAAACCAGATCTTCTCACAAAGCAAACGGAAGGCAAAGTCCTTCCATCAATTCAAGCTCTGGTTGCGCAGTTTGGGACACTAGTAATGAGAGGGGCAAATGCAGGGTTAAAAACCCCAACCAACGCAAAAGTAAATCTGAGGGGATTATTGGGACATTAGACTTTCAAAGAATAAAGATGTTTACTAGCAAACGGTAGTTCTGAGCTACTGTCAGCTAGGCAGAACCGGTCCTAATTCAGCAGAGTACTTGGCCCTTACTGTTAAAAATTACTTCATATCCTGTTTGCAGGGCACATTTCCAAGGTGGCACCAGAAAGAAGCAGAGCATACAAGAGTACATCCCAGCTAAAGTGGTATTGACTCGTAGTGTAGATTATTGCAGAAAATAAACATCTTCGGAGCCATTATCACCAGAGTCAGTGCTAACTGTAACTGCACTGGTTTAGTCCTGCTATTCAACTTCATGTTTTTTCTCTGAAAAGGTTAAGAATAACTTTGGTTTAATAACCAAAACAAAAATAAAAAAAGATGCACTAATATGTTTCAAATTCTGCTTCTAAACATCCACGTTGAAGCAGAAAATGTTTAAGGCGTAACACATAAATTCCCCTTAAGTAACTGCACTTCATTACAGTATCTTACGTTTCTACTTGCAGTTTAGCTTTATTTTGTAAGTAAATAGAAGCGAGAGATCCTGGATTCATCAGCTACTTGGGGGAAAACGTGCGGTTTCTAAAGCAGCTATCAAGCACTTCAACGCGCTCATGAGAGCTTTAACGAGAACTGCAGAAATGTTCCTTAAAACTTCAGTAAGAGGCATAAGATGACGATTTTAGGCTTCAGCAAATTTATGGCAAATCAGAAAAATCTATTATTTGAACTAAATTCTGTGTGAGGAAATGGTGCTCAGTAAGATGATTTGCTGGAAGTACATGTACAATAAATTACATACTGAAAAGGCAAACGATACTGAAGAATCTTTAAAAGCACTCTCTGCTAAATCCTGCATAATTCTCTATGTTCTAATCCATGCAGAAGTGATCTCCCAATTTTTGGAGGATTTTCCACTTGTTTTCGTTCTGCTGCTGCTGCGTGTACTCTGAAGCTGCGGCACACATGCCGAGCTCTGCACACTGCGCACCACCCCCTCTGTGAGGCGGTCGTTCCTTCCCCAGCACAGCTGCGGAGACACCTCGCTGGGCGTTGAGCTTTGTGTTTACTCCACAGTAACGCGCCAAAGGGATGGTTTATCATTTCAACAGGAGGGCAAACCCTTCTTCCATAATACTTCAAGCCTACAGCTCCTCTGGGCTTTCATGATTTAAGGCGTAGCTCTCACCTCATGATTTAAGGCGTAGCTCACCGGTAGCTCTCCACTATCCCTCTGGTAAATTTTTCCCTCGTCCCTTCTTTCTTGCTGGTGCTAGTTATGCCTTTCCCGCCTGAAGGGCCGCGACGGAGTTTTCCAACGCCTCCGACATTTCAGAACACGCCAGAGAAAGGCAGCAGGGCTCCTCTTCGGAGCGGCTAGCAGGGCCCTCCTCCCCCGCCGTTACGCAGGGCGACGGGAAGCTGAGGGGCATTTTGCAGGCCTAACGGTCCGCTGCAGTGGCAGGCCCGCTACGGCTCGCGCGCAGGCGGACAGGCGCGGTTGTTCCCTCCGCCGCCGCAGCCCGTCGGGGCGGGCCCGGGACCGTACGTAGGCCCCCGCCGCCGGCACAGCGAGAGACGCGCTCCCGCCTGCTGCCTGGCCCGCCCCGCCCCGCGGGAAAATGGCGGCCGCCCCGCCCGCCGCCTCCGCGGGCGCTCAGCGAGGAGCGGCGGGGTCCCGGGGCAGGGCGGCGCGGAGGACGTGCGGCGCGAGCCGACTCTCGGGAGAGGAGAGGCGGCGTCGGGCCGATAAGCCGACCAATGGCCGGCCGTGGGAAGGGAGGATTCGCCCTCCAGCTGCTGCCGCGTTGTCCTCGCCGCACCGGCAGCCACCTGGCTGAGGAGCACCGCCGTACAACTCCCGCTCAGCCGCCGCCGCTTCAGTGCGGGACACAGCCCGCGCCTCCTCCTGAAAGGAGCTCAAACCTGCCGGGCGTTTAGCGACTGCGCTTGCAAAGCTCCGGGAAAAGCGAGGGAGCGAGCGTGCTGCGCCCGAGTAAGTGGTGTACACAAAACAGGCTTCAGAAGTGAGAAAAGGTCCAAATTCAAGACTGCGTGGTCCTGTTTAGCAAACAGGATTTACTTTTAAGTGATTTGCCCAACAAGAGACAAAAGCACTGCAGCAAAGGGGAGAAGGTGTTTCTTATACTCAGCCTCCCACGCTTTCTACTCCCGAATCCAGTGTTGCACTCTTTGTACAGCGTCCATTATCGTTATGAATGAGTAAGATGTGTGTGCACACCCACACTTTACTATACTCAGGTCGCTTTTGTTTCTAGATGAGCTCTGTCGGCTACTTAGGGAAAATAAAAGCAGTAACAATATCAAAATGTAACAACGTCAGGCTGTATCTCCAGGCGGGGAGTGTATTCAGCTACACAGACAGCCCAAATTTTGGCATCCTGTAGCTTCTAAATGTAGTTGCATGGGCAGATAAACGCACATTTTTCTGGTTAAGAAGGTGAAGAAGCTGGAAAAGCAGAAATTTGCAGCATCATACAGAAACTCAAATCGTTCCCAGCAGCATCGGAACCTTTAGACATCTGTACAGGCTTTTGTTACATCAGCTCACAGCGACCGATGGCACCGGTAGTTTTTCCATCTTCTAGAGACAGGGACTACAAACCCCCACTTTATTCCTTACTCATAAAAAGCCAACTTCTTCACCATCTCTAATTCAGCAATCTTAGATCTGATGCCCAAGCTCTGGAATGAGCTTTGATGACATATCAGAGCCTTCAGCTTTCAGATGTTATCCTGCTCCCTCAACCCTAGCTGTTTTGGGCTTTACGTTTTGAAGTACCCCATCCTTGCTCCAGTCTCCTTTCCCAGCCACTCCAGCACACTACATATTCAGGATTTTGTGTCAGAGCACCAACTCTCTCCTAGGTCCCTTCTTTCTCCATATACGCTGTAATTTGTTCTACTGGAAGAATTTTATTCCATTTTATTGGAATTTATAAAGCCTGAAACTAAGCAACCACACTAAAACAAGTCGTGACATTACTTATTGCTAGTGTAAATATTAAGCACAGGTCAATAACTTTACCTTAACAAAATCCTAAATAAAATATGATGTAAATTTAGAAATCCAGTAAATGGTTATAAATTCTTCAAGTCTTCTAAGTATGGAGAAAAGCAAACAAAGAAAACAATGCCCTGAGCTTCAAAAAGTTTTTGATCATTCAGGTGATTGATCCCACAGATGTCAAAATCAGGCCAGAGTAAACAATTGTAAACTAATTTAACGTGAAAGCAAAGAACTACGGTAGGGAATGTATGTTCAATGGTACAATCAACAATCACATCATCAGAAAAAGTATTAAAGGTTTATTGTGCTAAAAGTCATTGAAACCATTCGATAAGTGTCCAGTAGCAATAAAAGAGATAAACAAGAAATTCCACCTATACTTATCAATAGATAGAATACAAAGCAATGGATGCTCTTTGGTCTTCCAAGCCTTTGTTAGAAAGAAAAGCATATAGCTACAGCAGTCACTCTCTCTTCCTTACAGACACTCTTTGAAAACAGAAGTGGCTTTATTTTGCCATAATTATCCCATTCCCAGGCACATTTCAGAAAATACAAGGAAGAAGAAACTCATCTGTTCCAACCGTATATGCAGCTCTAGTCCTTTCACAGTTTCTGAAGAAGACGTACATTTTGTTACGCTTCAGCCCCTCCACGCGTCCGCCTTCTCTCTCTCATCTTGGCTCCCACGTTGGCTAACCTGCATCCACACAAGAATTCAGCTTTGTGTGTGTGTGTATGTGAATTGTTAATTTGCAAAAAAACCCCCAATCAGTTCCAGAGGTCAAACTGAAAGTGACAAAAAATAGAAATTCTAGGGTTACATGTTTTTATGCTTCTAAAATATTTTGTTTCGGGCACTTCTGATTTAAAACATAGAAGTGCTCTACGTTGTGGGAGGCCTAGCTTCAAACACCTTTTGAAAAAAAGGGATTTGAGCCCGCATCTGCCACATTATGTGAATGTTAAGTGAAGTTTTGTGTATCCTCAAAATAAAATGGCAACAACAACCAAATGTCCTTTTTCATTTTGGTTGTTGAGAGCTTTTTTCCTCCCCATTTTCAGTTTGGCTACCAAATTGAATAGTGAGTCCTCTGCAATTCCCCTGTATCTCAACCAGCACAAAACAGCTGCAGCTATGTCCCAGACTGTACAGTGTTGATTGTCTCCTAAATTGCCTTGAAAAATATTACACGAAAATCTAACTTCAAGAAAATATGGCTTCCATCAAAGGCCAGGTGTACATCACAGCTTGCAACTCTTGCTACTGTAAATAAAACGCAAGGAGGATTAAGGGTCTGAGAGCTGCTGTATGCTGGTCATCCTTTGCTAGTCTACAGGGCTAATGCCCCTGTTTAGCCAAGTATAACCTAACACTAATATAGACTTCAGGGAAACAACAGAAGTTGAGCAGATGAAATGTTGATTGAAGTCAACTTTTTTCTTTATCATAGTTTGATTAGAACAAAGAATCAGTTATTAGGCAAATAGTGAAGATTAGGGCCATAAAAGTAGTACATTGTCACAATAATGTATTCTCCAAGGAGAGACACCAAAGTTGAATTTGTTTTCATTAAAAATGATGAATTTTCCTGTGAGCAGCCACTGAAATCTCAAACTCATTATAAGCCACTTGTGTGATTCTTTTAACAGTTTTGTTCCCTAATAGGGCACTTGTACACAGTGAAAAAGAGCTAAAGAACATTTAAAAAAAACGAAACCAAACCAAACCACCAAAACCCAACAACCCCTACTCCCCCCCCCCCCCGTAAGAAAACCCCGACAAGAAAAAAGAAAGGTTTATCCTCCATCTTTACCTTTCTTTTAGCAAATCCAGGTTGTGTTAGAAATGCAGCTGACTGGGAACAAAGGAAGAAGATTAAAAAGGGCTACCAGCAAGTTACTTTTTTTCAAGCAAAAAAGGCTTTATTTTTAGACTTGCTTCCCTGACTGTGAAAGAAACATAGAAAAAAGAAACAATAGATAAGAGAAATGGATAGTGGTGTTGACAATAATGTCTATTCACCCTCAAGCCGTGTGTGGGATAACCTGTCCATGTGGGAATTTTTTGGTTATTTTTCTGAGAAGGGACTTATGTCTATGCCGTGTGGTTTCCATTGCCATGTCTATACCAATAAACTAAGCGAGGCTAGAGGACAGATTTGAGAATTGGCACGTGATCAGCTATAATATTCAAATGATTGTATGCTCTTAGGTGGGGTTGGGACCCTTGAAACTCTCTGTCGGTGTAAATGCATATGTGGGGAATTGTGTCAATGCTGATGGACAGCTCCCTGTAGTAGGATGGATGAGACCTGTTTTGGGAATGAAAGCAATATAGATGCATGAATGCAAACTGTGCTGAGCCACATGCCCTCGGGGGCAAAGAGCAGGCCTGTTTAATGTAGTACTAGAGACATAACCTTTACAGCTGGGTCTGCACAGTGTGTGACAAGTGAGAAAGATGGGAGATCCTGTTACAGCACAGTCTAACCTAATTCGCCAGGTCATTAGGAAATGGAGTTGTGGCATTGCCAGGAGTTGTCTGTAGCACAGAAATGGATCTGAGGGACGTGATTGTGTCTCAGACTGTTGAGATGCTTTCCTGAGCCATCTGTTAACCTGTCTTTTTCTTTCAAGGCAGAACCGGTGGCCACCTCCCTGTCCCCAGCATTTTGCACAGGCTCCTCAGACCCCTCTGCCCCAGGATTGTACTACAGCTGCCAGGATTTTCATGTACATTTTAATACTTCAGAGAGAAAATGTGTGTGTGTGTTTACAAATAGATATGTCACTATCTGAATAGTCTTGCTTTAAAAAAAAAAAAAAAAAAGATAAACCAGGATGAATGCAAATAAAGTTGCAAAATACAGTGAATGCTGCTTCCGAGCTGATCTCTTGGCAGGAGCCCACTGCATTAGGATGACCGGTTTTCCTCTTACCTCATTAAGATTCTTCATTTCCCCCATCACACTGGCACATTTTCTAGGAAAGGTCAGGTTCATTGCGGAGGTCATGATCATTTTCTGCTACAGTGCTATTTTCTTCTCCATCATGCAAACTTCCAGCATGGCAAAAGCAGGCTGAAAGTAGACCCTTTTTGCCTTGCAAAAGTGTATTCGCATTGTCCCATCCTTGTTCAGAACATCTATTGCTTTGTCTCATTTTTCTGTCAGTTCCTGAGTTGTCCCCTCTGTCTCAACTACATTTTTGGGGTCTCTTCTTACCACCCTCCTCCTCTTCCACAAGACAAGAAGTCCATGTCCTCTTGTTACAACCATCTCCTGGAGGGATGATTTGACCACGGAAAATGATCATCCTTGGAACTGTCTTTTGTAGGAACTTTTTATGCCAATTTATTGAAAAATTAAGATTTCTACAGTGTTTCAGGTGAAATAGCTGCTTGCCTCGATAAATGAGCATTTTAAATGTATAACTAGGATATACATAATAATGTGCTTAAGATATTGTTATGACCTGCTGTTCCAAGATTATAAAAGGATTAATTCTGCAGAATCTGTACTTTTATTGTTTCTTCCTCTACCCACCGGTGCACTTTTGGTGTCATTGTAAAGAAGTTATAAAATGAAATAAAATCAAATTAATTGGAATACTGCCCTGAAAAGGACCTTTTGTTCAAGTGAATATATTACGTGTTTCCTTCATAGGTGATTGTTAGTATTTCTGAGTTTGCTTAGATGGAAACCTGCAAAAGGCAGCAGCAATAAGAGCATACCACAACTCTTAGTATGAAAGGCATGAAACATATATGTTATTACTCTGATTCTGTATTCTTGGATATCTTGGGAAGGTTGTTCTTGTGGAAGTTGCTGTGATGAGATTTGTGATGGTGAAAATCTTCCTTTGGTCTCAGTGTAAATGTAATGCAGAGTGTGGTGCAGGATTCCTTTTCATACTACTTAGCAAAGAGCTCTGACCTTCAGGGGTCATCTCTGTAGTTAATTGTTATGGGCTATGACTATTTGAAGACTAAGACTGTTAACTTGTGAACGTCCCGTGGATGCTTCGTTACTGAGGAAGCCTGAGCCCCCTGTCTCAGAATTGAGTCTGGTCCTGGCAGTCAGGTGTGTGGATAACTCGTGTGGACCCAGATGTAGAGTAGAATTGTACTAAGGATTCAGCATCCACGCTGTGTACTTTTTTTGGCTGGAACAAACTGGAGTGCTGTGGGTGGAGGCCATCGGGATGTTTGTTTCAAGTGTCTGCTCCTCAGCCAGATTAAATGCTAATTCAGATCCACCCTCTAATTCCACCTTGAGACATGCTAATCTTTCTGAAAAGCTCTAGCCCGTGGAAAATCAGTTCTGCAAGACATGAAGATATTTCAAAAATCAATATCTCGATTGCAGAAAAGAATAACTGCTGCAGAAATGTGCTTTATTCAGCTGTGTCCAGGCTGAAGATAGTGCATCTGCACACAGGGTATCTTTCAACTTCTTTTGAAAGTGATGAAATTTAGGCTTCTGTGGCAGCCTCAACATTTTTGGACAAGTTTCTTACCAGTGACAGCTTAGCGCTGTGTTGACCCTATGCACCCAGGCTGGGCAAACTCTTCTTTACTCTCTGGATCTGGAGATCTCCGGGGGTTTTGCTGAGGGTTTGCTTTTCCTTCATATTATGCAAACATCACTCAGGAGGCAGTATTTTATCTTTGTCATGCTAACTTGGATGCAAAGTGACTTCCCACTCACTCCCCCTGCCTCCCAAGCTCTGCAAGGTGCCAGCTGTGACAATGCCATTGCAGGCACCCCTGTGTGATCAATTTGGCTCACAGCTGTACTCAGTGTTAGTACCAATTATAAGGGTTAATGTGATTAGTTTCACTTGTAGTATTGGTAAGTATCTGTTGTTGTTGCCCTTGGCAATAAATTTCCTTGTATAAGTTCTTTGTTATAGTGTTTAATGGCACCAGTTTTAATCATGGTAGGTGAGGGAACAACTACGTGGAGAAAGTTGGAATTAAAAGCAGAGGAGAGCAGGTGGGTAAAATTTCTTTTATATTGAGTAAAATACATAGTGGCTGCTCACAGTAAGAGTATAAAGAATCCCCGTAGATAAGATTTTTACCCTCTGATACTTTTTCCATCTCAAGATTGTGGAAAACTACACTTTATTTCATTCATATTAATTACTGACTAGTGGTACCATCTGGGTAGTATCAAAACTCATAAAAGATTATATTTGCTGTTGATACTTTCTGTCTCATTCAGGCACTGGTGGCAAAAGCACTTTCTTCTGCACAGTAATCTGGAATGTATCTAGGTCTGTTTCATTTGTCATTTTAAAAGGAATAAGCAAGAGGTGGTAGGTGGAATGTCCCTTTCCCTTTTGCTGCTATGAACTGAGCAGGAGTGAGATGAATTGAAGTCAAATATGAGAAATCTTTTCAATCTTAATTTGCCATCTGAGCATGGTATGATTTAAGGACCATAAATGATGTGCACAGATGTGTGTTGGTGAGGGAGAGAATCAGCAATTTAAATGAGTTTGTTCATATCGGTTGAGACGTACAAAATTAAAAAGATTTTGTTCTGCTGTTGTAGCTTAACAGGGATGTGTGGAGCCTTTCAGGTGTCTGAGGTTTTAGGGATTAACATTGCTTCTGGAAAGGGGATTTGTTCCACTGAACACGGCTTGTCATATTTCTGTTTAGCACAGAATACTACTGAGCTTATTATATATGGTATGGTTTTTATGGTTACCTGAACTGTGTGTGCAGTGTATGTGCACATCTGTCTACGTTCCTTTCTGCTTTCGGTCTCCTTCCTTTTCCTCCCTCTCTTCAGGTACTTGGCTCTCTCCAGTATGTTTTTTTTCAGTCTTTTGCCACCACCTTCAGCTTTGCGCTGGGTATCCGCATTTCTCTTAAGCTGCTGAAATTGATTTAAAACTGAAAAGATAAGAGAAATACTTTCAAATTGCAATGGAAGATAAGGGTAACACCATTCCTGAGCTAATGGGATTTTTTGAGCACTAGCAAATGGGAAATGTCTATTTAGCTATTATGGACATTCTGCAGAAAGGACATGTATGAAGAGTGGGGCAGTTTTGGTTTTCTGTTTTTTTTTTTTTTTTTTTTTTTGAACTGGCACAAAGAAGTCTTTTAACATAAAGATAAGAAAAGCAAAGTTCAGTCTGCAAAATCTAGGTTTTCATCCATCAGAATGGTGAATTATTACTCACAATTTAGCATGCTCAGGTTCCCCTCTTGGCTCTCCTGGTGCATAAAAATTGCTGTCAATAGCTTCTTTTAATTTTCAAGCTAAGTAAGTGGTGGATATGAAAGGACCTTGTGTACGCTTCAACTCAGGTGCCAGTTGCACCCTTCTTGGGCAGCATGGAGCAGAGATGGGGCAATTGTTACTGGATCCCTCCTTTATTCAGCAGCTAGACTTGGGTCCTGTTTTGGCAGCTGGAGTAGTTGCAATGGCAGGGCTGGTCCCAGCAGGCAGGGACACAGTGCTACAGGTTTCTCTTGGCAGGATGGAGTTAATTTCACTTTGTGCTTCAGCTTGTGTTTCTGGGAGCTGTAGTACTTTCCCAGGAGTGGGAATGGTAAAGCAATATTTCCAGTCCCAGTTCAGCTGAAATGTAAGTTTTCTGTTAAACAAGGTTTTCTGAGATCTCACATGATGCATCTCTCCTCTGCTCCCCCCGCACCCCTTTTATTTTTTAAACTTATTTTATTTTCAGAAAAATACCATATATTTTCAAAGGAATAACTGTATGCCTGTGTGCTACAGCCAAAGTGTTGTAGCAATGAGAAAATGTAGCAGAGCCAGGAGTGTCATGGGCTTCTAAAAACATTTCGATCAGAGCAAAATGGAAGAGAAGAAAATATTACCCTCCCAGGTTTGCAACATTGCAGTAAGACAGAGATGCTTTCTGCATTGTATTTGCATAGGTGCACTGCTATCAGGGCCAGTGGCTTTAGAGTCCTACTCTGCTGGACACAAGCACAGGAGTTAGTTAGGTGTTACTCCTCTTAAGGGTTTTTTTGAAAACTTAGGTACAATTATATGCTCCCCCCTCCAGTAAATTATTTCTAAATGCTTTTTTTTTTTTTTTTTTTGAACTTGTATTTGCAACTAAGTACTCAGTTATACTTATTTTCAGGAGAATTCTGAGTTATGTAGCTTTCTGTACTTTCATTAGGTGGGTAACTTTTTCTTTCTTATTTTTTTTTACTTGGAATTTGTCCAAGTGTATACATGGAAATGGAAATTTAACTTAAACACATTTTAATTCTAAAATTGCTTTAATTAAATGGAAATAGTGTTAAAAATATTTGTCAGTTATTTTTCACTTAAACTTAGGGAACAAAGGAAATTCACCAAAGCTAGTGAATGAAATGTTTCTTTAAAGCTATTTTTACAGGTAAATTCCCCGTGTGTTTCACAAATTTTGAAAAATAAGAGACAGATATTTTGACAGTTAATTTTAATATTAGGTGTGTAATTATCTTAAAATCTGACCAAAACTCCAAAGCAAAGGCTTTCTAAACACGAGAAAATAGTTACTACCAGCTGAAAAAAAGGTATTTTAACACCTGTTTCATTGTAAAGAACAAACCCAGTGTAGATAGGTATCAATATAATATGGAATATAAAAGTGTGTAATGGTTGTGTCAACACGGGAGCAGATGTTTGCCATGTAGTTCTACTTGTAGTTAGAAAGTGGAGCTTTTAATTCTTTACAACTTGTTTTGCTGATGTGTATTGCATTAGCCTAAAATACTCATAAAATGTTAATAGATTATAGCCTATAGAGTTACTGGATTTTAGTGAGTTACTGTGCTCAAGGGACTCCTGGCAGAGATGCTTTTGTCATGGTTACTGTAGAGTGAACTCCACAGCCCTCCAAAATGGTAGCTGCTAAATATCAAGAGACATTTCAGGGATGCTGGGTGCTATCAGTTTGACCATGCAGTGATTAATGCAGCTTGTTGTAATCATTAAATTGAGAGATGCAGTGGGTTGAAGTTTACAGTATTGATCCAGTTTCAGCTCTGGTGAAAAGATGTATGGAGGAAAAATTACTTGTGTTATTACTGCTCATTGTGAAGCTATGTGCAAAGTGAACAGACGGCCTCTTAAGCTTTACTATTACATAAGCTATATAAAGTGTTCCAAAAACAAAGGTACATTTATGCTTAAAAGCAGGGCAGATGTTTTATAATTAAAGCAAGTTCTACAGCACAAATAAATACTTTGTAAGTCACAGTTGTGATTGTTTCCTTTTACTGTTTATGTCTTCTTTGGAAATTTGAAAACACCAGTTTAAAACCAACCAGTATAAAGTGAACTGTTTGTTCTGTCAAAAATTGCAGATACAGTGAGAAATAATGAAGCTCAAAAAGAAGCATTGGATGAAAACCTTTTTCCTTTCCATCAGGCTTACAAAGGTCCACAGCAACTGGCTGCCACCTGACGTGACATTTCTTCTCATCCTCTGCCAATGTCTGGTCGCTGTGAGGCATTGGTGACTAAAAGAGGTCAATCCTTTTCTTCCCCTGAGACAGTGTCATTTTTGTCCTGCACAGTGTCACTGTGCCTGGATCGAGACTGTCCCCCGGGAAGCCCACCTGGGATGAGCACACCTGGGAGGTTTGACTCCCTGCTGTGCAGCCACATAACACTATGGAAATACACCAATGTATCATGGAGGGATTTCAATAGTTACAGGTGACCAAGTCCTTCACTGTTTATACTGTTTAACTGCACTGTTACAGCAGTCATTAGTATGCAAAGCTTGGCATTTCTGGTTAAGATTTGATTTCCAGCAAAGGAAGAGCCTGATAGAAGAAAATACTTTCAGTGTAGGCCTAAAATTAATGCATTATGTTTTTCTGGCACTTTCCAGTGATTATGAAGCTAATGAAAATGGAAGATGGTATATCCATATGTCAAAAAAATTACTTGCTTTGAAAAGAGAGCATTGAGAGCTGTGTTTGTCTATCATAACCTTAGGAAGTCTACAGAGCAGTTTGGCAGCAAGTGGGTTGTTTACATGCTCTGACACAGCATTAGTTTGGGGCAAGTGGCAGAACATGAGAAAGGTGAAATCTGTTTTCTCCTAGGTTTCATTTTTTGCAGCTGTAAGAAGACACCAGAGTGGGTGTTGATATCCTGGTTTACTGCGTTGATTTAGGCTGTTAACTTCGGTGTTTTCCTAAACGAATGCCATGATTTGCAGGCTGCCTATCAGTGTTCACAGACTCAGGATTGTAAAGTTGGACGTTTAAAGTCATATATCCTAGATATTACCAGTGTTGCAAGCAAGTGTTGTGTTATATTGCTACAATTTGCCTTTTGTCGTAAAACTTCTCATTCTCTCATGCCAAGAGAGAATTCACTCTCTGTATCCAGTCTCTTCATCTTTCGTGCCTTAACTTTGACTGCCTTGTTGCCACGGCAACTCTGCCATGCAGCATCCTTCTGTTGTATTATTGCTATTCCTATAACTAAGAAGTACGTCAAATAAGTTAAACTTGTCAATTATATTTAAAAAAGGATATTGAAGATGTTTCCTGTCCATTTGCAATAGCATAACAGACCACAGCCAAAGCTCTAATTCTGGACTGCAATCCCTGCCTTATTTTCTTGGTGCTCACTGCTTATAATAGATGCACTGAACCTGATGGGAAATACTTGGTGTCTGAAAAAGGTAACTTCCTCTGGATATTGGAAATGCTATCAGTCTTACGTGCTTTACTTGCAAAAATGTCCTTTAAAAAAAAATTTAAAAATCACTCCTAATCACAGAAGTAAATGTGTTCTTCAGTTTTGCAATGTTTAACACTTAAACTGTTGTGTAAACGCAGTTACTTTCCTTATGTGTCTGGGCCCTAATTTGAAGACCAGATGTAGAACAAGACTTCTCAGTTGCTTGCAAGATGTGCTCTATCTACTTCCTGCAAATGTTCATTTTACTTTGTAAGGTGTCTGTCAAAACCTGTAAACATTATTCCAGCCTGGCAGTCCATAGAAAAAGAAAAAGAACAATTATCCTTTCAGGGAACTGTCTAGAAAACATGTGGTCAGTGAATGTGGCTGATATATCACAGTTAAATATTGAGACATTTCGAATACAGCAGGAAATGCCAAAAATAGCAAACTTGTTATTTCTCTAAGACACTTGCAGATAATTACTTGTCAGCATTTAGTATATACTTCATTTGCTTAGTGAAGCATTTATTTGACCTTTGTCGTACTCTATAAAATAAAGAAAATTAAAAGAAATATAAATTCACACATCATTCATTAGCCATAAGTAATGTAATTTTAGAAAAATCTAATCTACCACAAATTATATTTATTGTTATAAACCTGATAGTTGGAGGCTTTTGGTGTATTGTTTGTAATTCCCAATCGGAAGCTGTGCTGAACACGATGTAATTTACTGAAAGTCCATGTAACTCACGGAAGGGGATGCAAGGAATGCCAATATTCCCATCAACTGTAAATTGGTCTGAAACAATATTATTTGTTTCCATTTTCTACTGAGGAAAAATAACAACCCTTAAACAGATTTTTCCCTCATGTAAGCAAAGTCTTTTTGTTTCCAAAGTTAGATTAATGTGTTTCTGGTACGATTTAAAAATAATAATAATAAAAAAAGAATAAAAGTGACTTTAGAATTCAGTAAAAGTCCAATCCCATGTTTTTTTCAGAATAGCATTGGCTTATGTTTGCATTGTTTATGAAGCACTGATGCTTCCTGTACCTTCAAGTGTTTGAGCAACGAAGTGTCTGATGCATTAAGTGAATAAAAAAAGTATTAAAAAATTACTGAAAAAATTCAAACACAAAATTACAACAACAAAAATAAATTAAAAAACAAATACCCCCCCCCCAAACAAACAAACAAACCAACCCCATAGGAATGAGTTGTTTGACTGTGGGTTTGGAGGTGATTATCCTTTTAAATTAGCCACTAGTGGAATTCAACCATCTCTTGCCTTACAGGTTATAAAACTTTTCCTCAGGCCTGAAAAGCCTGTTGGTAAGGAACATTGGAGGTGCACTGGTAATTATTCAGATTTCTGTTGTGTTAACCATTGCAAGAAGGCACATGGGTAGAATATATTTTCTGGACATTTAAACATACTGTCTTCTTCACTAGGGACAAATACAACTATAAAAATACATGAGTAGTCTCTTTATAAAATAAAAATACATGAGTAATCTCTTTATAAGACAATGACTCTCTTAACAGGTAATGAGGATTTTCCTTTTATAGGCTGGGTAGAGTAGTGAAGTCATCTTTGTGGGTTATTAAAACAGTGGGAGTGCAGCAATCCTCGCAGCTGTTGAATTTCTCCCCTGCAGAGTACTTTGTCCTGTCACTGGGGTTTGATTTTGTATGTGGGCTCAGTAAACCTTCTTTTAAGAACAAATCTCCATTAACTGGAAGACAGCAATTAGCTGCTTCCTTCGTTCAAGATGGATCTGTAAGTGAACATCTGGACAGGGCAAAATCTGAACTAATATTTTGAACTGGTATGAATCTAATATTGCAGCAAAGTTTATTCCTCTTGTACGGCCAAGTACAACTTCAAGCATAGGTTTTGATGTACTCATTTTGACTGCTCCTGTTCTGAACAAGCCTGATGGAACCATGTTAACTGTGAAGTGCTAAATGTAGAACAGACACCGGTATATAATCTCCCCAGGGAACTGAAGAATGTCTTTTGTCTTGAAATTTTCAAGTAAAATGCTTCATTAATATAAGTTTGTGACAATGAATAATATTCCTGCTGATCTCTAGAGCTTCTGCAAACCCTGAAGCAGGGATTATGCATTCTATTTATTGCCAGAGAAAGTTTATTGTAAAATAAACTCCTTTATCAAAGGAGGTGATAAGAAATATAATAAACTGTGATATAGCCACTATCATAATAAGGAATCATGCTTCTGGAAGCCTTTTTTTTAAACCAAAGTGTTATAAAAATCATCTTCTCCCTAGACTAAACAAACAATTAACAAATTCTGTGAACTAAGTGACAGCTCTGCAAGCTCTTGTGGTGCTCCTGGGAAAAGGAATTTAGGTTTCCCATAGCCCAGAGCATGTATAAAAGGAAAAATCAAAATCAAGGCAAGGAATGGAAAAGTATGGGCAGAAGTTGCAAGTCCCATTGAGAAGTTATATCAGAGCAACTCCAGTCCCCCTAACGTAACTGGTATATCAGCAAAAGCAGAAGTTAGAAGCTTCCTAAATCTGTATATGTAGCATGGTTAAGTATATTGGATGTAAAAGAAACAGTGCAGCTTCTTCCCTTTAATGGTCTTGTGTCTTTATGGGAAAGGAAATGCTTTGGACCGGGTGGAATTTGGAGAATACTTAGTAACTGTAGACTAATTGCAATATATTACTGCATAAGGATGTTGAAGGTTAAAACAGGGTGGGTTTCACAACAGGATCAGGCAGTATCTTAACTCCCAGAAGAGTCAGGGCTATGCTGTAGAAGATACTTGTTCTACCTTAGGAACCATTTGAGAAGCTGAGTCGATCTCTGATGTAAAAAGTGATTTTAATGCTGTGGTTTTATTGCAGCTTTGTCCTATTTTCATAAAACTGTGTTTTTGAAAAAAATGCATTAATTTAAATTTTACCTAGTGGTGAGACTGAATCATAGACATCTGCTGAAGTATAAAACGCTCCATTCCTATATGTGTGTGACCCGTTAAACTGTGACACTGACTCACTCACGTGGCACTTCAAATCCAGAATGTGCAAAAGCCATCCCTATAGTATGTATGTTATTAAATTAAATGGTGGCAGGTTGCAGGCATCTGTACAGGAGCACAGTTGTTTAAACGTACTGTTAAATAGTTCACTTGGTCCCTGGCACAGCTTTAGCTTCACCCTCCTGCATAATTACCAGGCATATTTTGAGAGTTAAGTGAACATGCTCAGTAGGCATATTCGTTGCGAACAGCTCAGTGCTGGAGATTTACTATTTCTGTATGGACCATTCCAGAGGATTTGACCTCTGTGGTAGAGAACAGCTCAGAGTATTTTTAATTTATTGGTATAGATGCAGCTGAAGAAAACTGGGGCCATTGTGGGGACCTGACATTGTCAGGTGTTTTTCTCGAAGAAGCATCTTCCCGTGACCAGTGCTAGTCAGGTAGCTCACACATAACATGGTCCTGGAGAAAATATCAGAATCTCAAAACATCCTGAGGAAGCATTAAAAACTGAGTTGAATTTTAGTAATTACTTTTACTGCTTTTCAAATTATGACACAGGTTGATGCACTCTGTACACCACAGGCTAATCTTAAGTTCTTTACCTATATAATAACCTAAGGAAGCCTTATTTTTTTTCATGGTTTTGTCCAATCTTAGAAACAACTGCATATAAAACCTTTTTAAGGCATCAACTTTTTTTTTCTTACTGCATATTTTTGTTCTGTTTTAAAAATATACTCGTAGCTATTCTGTGTGCCTGTAAAGTCCATCCATTATGGCAGAAGTTCTCTTTGCAGTCCCCTGTGCTTTACAGTCATGGCCGTTGCGCATTGTAAGAAGGAAATCATTTTCCCTGAGAGATTCTGTAATTAAGTTTTCAGCCTGTTGATATATTTCTTTTTACATCACACATTGCTAGAACTGCTCAGGAATGATTTTTTTTCTATGAAACTTACTTTGTCAGAAATGTCTGAATTATTGAAACCAGACCTTCTCTTGGGAATGTTCCAGTTATGGGGGGGGTGGGGTGTGGAAATCAGCAAAAAAAAAAAAAAAAAAAAAAAAGAAGATATCTCAAAGATATCTCTGGACCCGATTGTGTGGTCAACATGAAAATAGGGTCTTTTGCTTCCCTTCTGACTTCCTAAAGTAACATGCAATCTGATACCTAAGATGTTTTACTTGTGATGTAGGAAAATATCACAGTAAGGACATGACCCGATTACTCTCAGTCACATGCAAATAGGCTTTTGCTTGTAAAGGAATAACATGTATTTCCTGTTTCGGGTTTGGGTTTGTTTCTGCTTTTGGGTTTGGGTTTTTTTGGTGCATGAAAGTTTTAGGTCTCAGTTTCATCTGAGTGTTAATAAGAAAGTTTCTGAATTTTCAAGAAGTTTCTCGAAATGGCAAAGGGTTTTTTTTTTTTAAAGCTTTAATCATTACACAGTCTGTTAAAAGCATTGTAGCTTAATGATCTATCTCTGCAGGAGCTGTAAAGTACTTCTAAAAATCAGATTTAGGATAGAAAATTGTTGCATTCTGTGCAAACTCATGCTTTTCACAGTTAAGAAAGCAGTCTTGCTATTGAAATAACAACTAATAGCCACTTTTGTATTACCTTGAGGTAACTGTAACACGTGCCTGACATCTGTCTTAGTAGCAGTGAGACTATGCTCTTCCATATTTATCCTACATCATTAGTTCTAATGGGTGCTGTAAAAGTTTTTGTGTTTGATTAAAATAGGTGCAGGTGATAGTCAGCTGCAATACCAGGGTGGAATATTTAGGCTCATATCTTTAGCACACGGTCTATAGCACTAATGAGCCCTCCTCACAGTGTGATTTCATCCTTCCTTCTCTTGGTGTGCATTATGCCAAAATATGCCGGTGCTGAAGACATGGGACTCAGTAAAATTAGATAATTACACAACCTTGATAGCTTTCAAAGGAGCTCTGACCATAACTAAAATAACTGTGAGAAACTGAGAAGAGTGAGCAACTGTCTGATGCCGTGGCATATTCATGCCTTGTACTCAAATCTCCCCTTCAGATAAATCACACTCACTCATACACCAAAATATATTTTCTGTTTAAAGTGGCATGTGGCCTTTCATGAAAATACTAAGAACAGGTGACATTGGAGAAATATAATGAAACGATTCTTTTGTTTGGCTTTTTACAGGAATTATTTTATGTTTGCTAAAGCTGACCAACACTATGTACTATGGCAGGCACTTAGCTGTCTGCTAGGATAAGGATTTGGGAGGATGGAGAGAGGAGGAAGAATCGGATGTTCTAGTGCAGCAGGAGACTAACTAGGCTGTAATCCAAAACCAACCTGACAACTGCTGTGTCAAAATAAACAGGCTGGAAAAAAAACCAAACATTTGAGGACTGAAGCATGTGACCTTGTCCTTATCTGTAGTAAGGTAAATGAAGAGAAAAGCTTCTTTTAGCGAGGGATTTAATAAATACTGTTTTGGCAATTTTCTAAAAGCTATTCTTACCTAGAGGCGAAGACTGTCCAAGGTGCATCTGATTAAATCCTGTGTTTAGGAGGCTTAACAGGCCTCAGCAGGCTACAAAGATGTGTCTGTGCAAGCAGCGTCTTGTCCATTTGATCAGTCTTAATCCAGAGAGCACATATTGGAAGTGTAGCTGAGGTCTGAGATAAAAATTGCTAAAGGTGCAAAGTCACTTAGGGGTTTCTTTCCCTTCGATTTCAGTGAGATTTAGGCACCCAGATTATGTCACAGACATTCATAATTGTTCCAGTTTCACAAACAGTATAATTTAAAATTAGCTTAGTTAAACCAGTGGGAAAAAAAATTAATTTTAGTTTAAATGTGATTTATCCTGAGGCAAGTGCATTTACTAAGAATTTAAATCTAGCTGTACCTTTTTAAGCCGAACTAAAACCAGTGTTTCAGAAGCTGATTTACACTAGAATGTGGCTGTGAACTAGAACTGAAAATTTAGACATGTTGGATGTTTTAAACTTTTTTTCTAAAAAGAAAAAGGGGGGATCCAAGAGCTTTTTAGATATTTGCTTCACAGGGTTGCTTTTTGCTCAGAAGTAACAAAAGCAGCGAAGGAAATTAGCACTGAACAAATTAAAGGCTCGGGACCCAGGAGCAGCCTTTTAGCATGGCACACTGGCTGGGTCTGCTTTTATGGAATATTTCTGTCCATTGTTCACTGGTGTGCAGTGGAGAGGGATGCGTAAAATCATTTAGGTTCTATCAGCAAGACAAAGGCTGAAACAAGAAACTAAATTTATGGAGAGGTCTTTCAAGTTTAAGTGAGCACTCTTTGCTCGATTGTGTGCTCATAGGCCAACATAATTGGAGGTTGCAGATAAGAACAATTTAACTTCTGTTACAATACTGTAGTTTCTTGATTTTCTAATGTTGCACTCCTTTTTCCCATGATAATGTTAAATTTAAAGAATGTTGTTTGTTTTAGTAGAAAAAGTCTTCGTTCTGATAAGCAGTTCAGCTTCACGTGTATTATCTGTTGCGTATGCAGCTTTGTGTCAGACTGTTTTTAAAAGCTGCCGTCTTGATGCTAATTACAATACAATAACTTTAATGGATTTCAGGTTGAATTGCTGCTCTATTTTGAGCTTAACCCCATTGTGAGTTGTGCAAAATGTTGCCAAGTGTCAGCTGCTAAGGTTGATGTTTTTTCTCCAGTAAGTGTTTGTGTATTGAATGAATCAAAATCTTGTAGGGAAAATAGCAATAGCAGCTCATGTGTTTATAGACTGCATCACAATGGATAGCCAAAAGGAGGGAATGAGCAGCAAATAAAACGTATACTGACAATCATAGCTTTTTTAACTTCAAGTATGCTGAAAAATCCTAGTGCTTTCATTGTGTAGCTCTTGAGTTTAGCTGTGCCAGCTTTATGTTCTTAAAGTTTTGTGTGCATTGTGCATAAAGCATACTGAGGAAAGCCAGGGCTTTTGGTACAATACTGAAGGGTCATCCAGAGTAAGGGGACTATAGATACTATAGACACTACAGATACTGTCAGGCAAAGAATTCCCAAGTACTCTCATTCAAAGCTATTTTCTTCTAAATGTGTCATCAAGGAATTGTGCCCAAATGTGTACACTTTGTTCTACATGGGGCACTGTGAAAGATGGTTATTTAAATTTCATTCGAATTTCTAATATCTTGAAATATGTTAGAATCCAAGGCAATAGTTACAATACTTTTCAGGGAATGTCTTCCACTCTTATGTGTATTTACTGCTGTTTAAGTGTTTGTTACTGCAGAAATACTAGAATCCATTCTTACTGGTGCCACAGCCTTGTGATAGCACTGCACTGGTGCTGCGGTGCTTAAGCTTCTTGTTTCAGATGTCAGATGATAGAAAAAAAATTATAGAAATTCTATTTAATTTGTAACTCCTGTGTTTTTGTCAAACTCTAAGTTAGGTAATAGTATTAAGTTGCTTTTTACATTAAACTTTCCTTGTAGTTTCTGCTGAGTCCAACTTTTTTTTTTTTTTTAATTTTATTTTTTCTTTTGTTGGCTGTGCTGTGTATTGCTGGGAAGCTGTCAATGTAAACGCAGTTTACAGTTGGTGTTTGTAAGCAATCTTGGTTCTGCATGACAGGAAGACATGAAATGTGTTCTGGATCATTTGCTCTTCCTCGTTAGCGAGGCAGATACAGTGGGATACTGAAACATGAGCTTAGAGATGTGGAATGGAAAGTAGCAGGTTGCTTATATAGGTAATGACGCTTAGCTTAGATGATAGCTAAAACATTGAAAGGTATATCTAGTGATATCTCTCAGAGGGATGGGAGAACAATTTTTCCCTCTGTTTGTCTCTCATATATGAGAGAATGCACCACATACTTACCACACATTAAAATCTAGCTTTCATAATATCTCATAGGTGCTGGTTAGTTTGACATTCAAAAAATCACTTCATAATTGAAAATCAAAATCATAATCTTCTAACTTTTTACTGTACTCCCCAAAATTAATGGAGAGTCTCAGTGAGCTCCTGTGTTTGGTTTATCTCTGTGAATGTAACATCTGAAGTAAAATCAGGAAGACTGAAAGAGCCTCTGCCCTACACAGGAGCAGAACAAAAAGTGCAAAGAAATCATAGTAAAAGATTTCCATTTCCTTAGGCCACCTCTGTCACAGCTACAGGGATTTCGGTGTAGTTTCCAGGAGATCTCCCTATAAAGCACCAGGTCAAATCCTGCACATGCTATTTGATCAAATCTTCTTTAGATTAGTGCTTTTGTTTCTTGATTAGGACTTATAATTAGGATGTGATCTACTGATGTAGCTACCCAGGCAGAAGTCAGAAGCTACCAATGCTGTTACACTGTTGTGTTGTTCGGTGTTAGCACGGTTGTGCCTCTAGAGGCTCTGGTTCTGTAGCCAGGCGAGGAGATTTGCCCGTAGAGCTAGAGGATCAGAGTGTTAAATCAGCTTTTTGTATTTTAAAAAACTATCTGAAAAATCTCCCTCAGACATGTTTTATCATCTGCTTTCTGATTTCTTAGATTTTTACTTTTGTACTGTACCAACCTGTTTAGGATTTTTCTGAAGCTGACTCTGATCTGATGAGCTCCTCAAGTTCTGAACTTTCTTGAATAAGAAAAGGTATAGATCGTTTTAGGCCAGCAAAGAGATTCAAGGGCTCTTGTTCTTTCCTAAAAGTAAAGGGAGGTTTGCTGCCATTCATTCCCCTAAAACTAAGGGAAGGTTTCCAAATATGGGGCATAAACAGCAGTAGGAGAAATAATTTTCCTGCTCTTTAGAGCTTTTAAATTTATGTATGTTCAACCTTTTTCCCTTGCTATGAATTTCTGTTGTCTCCCTAATTGCATAAAAGAGGCAGAATATTTTCTGCTTTAATCTTTGCAAGTGCCTCCTGATGAAGTCAATTAGGCACTGATTTTCAATAATGCTGATGTTCTCTCTTCAAATTCTACTGTTTACTGAGAACTGCAAATACTAAATTTAAGGATGCTAAAATCAGGCATGTCAATCGAACTTTGAATTCAGAAGTCTGGCTCAGCAAAATCTCAGGTGAATCTCCTTAAAATTCCAGATAGTTTTTCCATAGGCTTTTTCAAATCACTCCATGAAAATGAATGTTTTAAAACATTTTTAATTGAGAAATGAGCTATCCACTACATTAACACTGTTTTACTTTATGTATTGATTTCTAACCTCAATGCTATTGGTTGACTAATGTATACTAAGGTTACAATATGTGGAACATTATTAATTTTTAATAACAAAAGCATTACTTCTCAATTGCAAAAAGGACGTAAAAGAATCACCTTTCATCCCCAGTATTTAGAAGTTAAGGCCTTTAAAGTAAGATGTATGGTTATCAAAGGTGAAAACTGTTGGACTTTTTTTGCATAAGACATCTAAAATATTCATTCAGTGCCAGAAATGCTAGCCAGTGGAAACATCAAAGGGAGCAGGGCTCATTAGGAGAACTCTCCTGACTTTGACACATGCCTCCAACATGCTGAGGAACTTTCAGAGCAATGTGAAGGGATTTATCATCCTGACTCCCAGAAATGTCAGTGTGAGCTGCACACTTAAATCACTGCAAACTGCTTTGAAATTCCCCTGCATATTTAGGGAAGTTTAATTGGGATGGAAATATAGTTACAGCAAACATTGGGATAATGCTTTCCCTCCATCACTTTTTGACACTATTATGTGACAAGCTTATTTCTTTTTTCTAATATCAAATATCTCTGATACCAGATACATCAAATGCTCCTAGTGAAGTGCCTTACTGGTAAGAGCAGGTATGCTGGTGTACGTGGCAGACTAGTGGATTTGAATGCGGATTCGTATGTATAGAGGTATATTTAAAGAATTGCAGTCCATTATTAGTTCTGACATATTTTGAGATGTCCTTCTAAGGAAGCAGTGAAAGTAATTCAGTAAGACTGAATGTTTAGTTTCATAGATACCTTTTTTTAACTAGCACCATAGTCCCTTGGGAATGTAGTTTTTTGTTCTCCGAATTCACTTTTATTTAGTTTTAAGTTAAAAACCTCCAAACTGAAGCAGAAATACTTGGTTTAGATCAAATATTTCATTTGATACAAGTCAAGTTTTTATTTGTTAGCTTTCATGCCCTGTGCCAGTGTGTTGTCTTAGGTTAACCTCACATGAGAACCAAGACACATAAGGAGCTAAACCATGAAAAATCAATTGACACAAATTTTTCTCAGCAGTGCCTAGTGACAGGGTGAGAGGCAAGGGGCACAATCTGGAATGCAGGGAGTTCTGCTTAAAAACAAGAAAAAAAACACCCAAACATTTTTTTTGTTTCCTGTGAGGGTGGGGAGGAGCTGGCATAGGTTGCCCAGAGAGGGTATGGATTCTTCCTTCTTGAAGATACTCAAGAGCTCTCTGGCCATGGTCCTCAGCAGCTGGCTCTATCTGGCCCTGCTTGAGCAGGGGGGTTGGATGAGGTGACCTCCAGAATTCCCTTCTGATCGCAACCATCCTCTGATTCTGTGAATAAAGGTACATAGACCCTGTGCCGAAGGTGCCACACATTTTAATGACAGAAAAAGTGGTGTGAGGTTGCTTCTAGCGAGGCAGCTCATTGTCTTTAGGAGTGCTAAGGTAGTATCCTGTTGTTACTATAGGAACCCAGAGGTTTTACTGGGAATAAATGTGACAAATATATAGTATTAGCAACACAAAGCTGCATGTTTTAATATATATATGAATATCAAAGCTGGTTTGCATTACTACTACCTCAAATCCTACTAAATTACATGATTTTAAAATAAATAGTTCTGGTTTTTGCTCGCAAATCCTATTAAGGAGAAGGATAGGGCAGAATAATAATTGGCTGAAGATAATAGTTGAGAACTCTTCACTATAAAAATCCTTGATCTGTGAGCAGAACTCTCCCTTTTGAACATGGTGGTAGAGTACTCTTAATGCAGTAATTCCTGCATTTCAGATGTTCAGTGAAATAAAAATTCATCCTGCTTGTGTCCATCTAAATTTTTTTATCCATTTTCTCATACAACTAGAAGTCTACTCCTAGATTTCTAGTTAAAAACACCTGAATCCGTAGCTGTGATAAATCTGTGCAGCCAAGTTGTTAATTTGAGCTGCTGTGTGTGTGTGTGTGTGTGTGTGTGTATGCAAAAGCATCATTGCTCTGAAAGCTGGTTGTTTACCTGCTGGATTCAGACTCCCTGTGTGTTTTTCTATGTAAACCAGAAAACAACTGCTCTGCAAATCCTTGCAAGTGTCAGCAGTTTCCATGCATTTAACTTTTCTCTCTTCCTGGGAAGATGATGGGATTCATTTTCTAGAAGCCATAGAGAATGTAATCATCTTCCTATATTACAAGGCTGCTACCAAGTCTCTGTGGATCCTCAACCTACAGCTACTGGAGACAGTGAAAACTGACCTTTAGCCCAGGAGAGCTGCAATATATTCCTGAATGAGTGATTTATTTCAAGAAATGGGTATTAGCCTTGTACCAGCCCTTATGCCGCATATTTACTACAGATCATTTGCATGCATTTGGTGGACTGCGGTAACTACTTGGGATGAACATCATGAACATGCCCCATGAAATCTCTTAACGTTTCCAGACATGGAGAAGATTCTGGGGAGACTGGCAGCACCAGTCACAGCTCATCAGTTCAAAATAGTTTTCTGCAACCACATAGTTCCAAGACACCTCAGAACAGCCAGGGTGACAGAGAAAAGTTTCCTAGGAAACTGGGGATGCAAGTCCACACAGCTTTTGTACCTTTTCAACAAATAGCTAATGGGAGCTGAGGTCTTGATACTGTTTACAATATTCTGTGGTTTCTAATGCTCTTCCAGGCTGAATGACTGCCACACATGGAGAATGTGCTTAGAGTTTCAACCCTGGCACTGTAAAAGCTCCTGCCTGTATCACACCCTGTAGATAATAAGGGAGCTATTAAATCATACCTTAACTTTAAAATTTGCAACTTAGTGTATCTTTTGAAGCATCTGAAATCTGGACAATGTATGACCAGTTGTTAATTTGGCCTGGAGCCTTCTGAATCTATTCTGAAATAGGTAAACCCTGTATTGCTGTGGTAGAGCAATTTATTCTTGTTCACATACAACAGCCTGCTGCAATTGTTGCTGGAATAGGAATAACATATATTCAGAATATCAGGTGGATTAGTCTTTGGTTATCATTAATGTTGCTTGTAACATAATATATATGTGGCCTAAGCAGGTGAAAATAAATTAAAAGTAAAGGAAAATATTACAGGATTTTTTACACTGAATTTTGTTTTGAAATATGCACACTATATATTGCCTTACAAGAGGATATTTTTTCTAGATTCACTCAAGTGCCTATTAAAAAACTTTTTAATCCACTACTTCCTTTCTGTGATACTGCTTATAACCATACCTGTTATTGGATATGGCCAGCTGTCAGGGTATGAGACTGTGTTCTGTTCTTCGGGAGAATTCAGTTTAGTTCCTTAGTATTGCAGCTATTATCAGGGCCCAGAATCAGTCAGTAGCTCATATCCGTAAGTGAAAGGAAATGAAGTTCATAGAATTTTTAGTTCCTAGAATTTTGATGAAATTACTGTTTTGTTTATTTTAATTGCTCCTGCATAGTGCAGAATAATTAGTAATTTCTGAAATTTGCCTATATTTCATCGTATTGCTGTCACATCGGAGTTTGACCAGACAATGCTGAATGAAGAGAAGGCAAATGTGAACAGTAGTAGAAAATTACATATTATCAGAGACACACACACACATATATATATAGGAAAAATTCTATGCGTACCAAGTCTCACTGAAGCTTCTCATTTTGTGCTTAGTTAAATGTTTTAGCTTGTTGAGGAATAACTACATCCACAATCATACCAGTGACTTGTGCATATTGTGCAGAAGGATCATGCCCCTTGGAGTGTTTTCTACACAGCTTTATCGCTCATAGGGTCACTCAAGGAGCTCTGCACAGATACACAAAGCAAGGCATTGCAGAAAACCTAAGTACACAATGGGAAAGAAAATACAAATAAAATACAAGCTAGTTTGTGCACGTATAGGTTTGAAAAGCGTATTCTCTGTAGGACTTACTACAACTAGTTTACCATCATCTAAAGGATTCTTAGGTTTTGTGTGGTAAACATTGCATCCATTCTTTAAATTGGCCGTAATATTGTTCTGTGTTTGATATGCTGCTATGTATTACGACTGTTCCTAATCATCTCTTCGGATGGACTTGATCTGCTTCAGCTATTAAAATAGGAGATAAAACAGAATTTTGAAGAATTTTGAAGGTCAGGATCACTTTTTAAAAAATATCCTTGTCCATATAGCATATTCAGATACGATAGTAATGGCTGGTGGCGTGATGGACGTGTAAACTGTTAAGCATACTTAGCTAAAACAATATCTTTTGTTAAGAAAAACATTCTTCCTCTAAAACTGTCTTATATTGTGCGTTCTGCAGTGGAATATAATAGAAATTGGAAAAAAAAGCTATTAAGTCAATCCAGGACATCATTCCACAGAGGCAGTATTTTTTTTCTGCATTGAAGTTTTTAGCTCTAATTGGAGCTAGTTTTCAATTTCCCATACAATGGGGTTTCAGCTACATCTCTTGGGAGATTATTTCACAGTACAATAACTCTGCTGAGATGTTTTGCTGATATCTAGCCTAAATCTTCCCTCCTAATTTCATCCTATTGTTTGCTGTTATAGCCCCAGGTATCACACTAAACAATTCCCCTTCTTCCTAAGCGGTTAGCTTGTCAAATATTTCTGGACAACTACATTCGCACTTCATTCAGTTGTTGCTTGGTTAGTATCTAATCTTAACATTTCTGAATAGATTTATGCTCAGTCCCCTTAAGCTTTCTGTGGTTGATCTTTTTTGCACTTTTTTTTTTAATATTTCTTTTTCCCCTCCTTCTTCCCCAGCCCCCTATTTGTGAATAGCACGCTTTTGACAGCCACTCAGCAATAACATCCGCTGGAGTGCATTACAGAACCTTACAGACTGGTGCTCTCACACCACTTAGGCACCAGTTTCATTTTTGCTATCTTACTACATTGCCATTGAAGTTGAACAGCAGATACAGTCTTCTTCTAAGTTGTCTGCTTGTTTGTTTTGTTGTGGTGTCTGTGTGTGTTGTTCCCCCCCTGCCTCTCCCAGGCTTACTGCTTTCCAAATCTTTCTTTCCTATGGCAGTTCTGCATTTTTTTTCTTTAATAATTATTAGGAAAATCAGGAAATGCACATGATTAAATGAGCAAGAGTTTGTTGAATTTTGTCCTTTTCAATTTTTCGGATTTCTTGCTATAACACAGATGAATGAATTAACACTTGTCACTTTACTTTGTTCTTCAGTATTGCTAAAGTATTGTTTAGGATTCTCACATACAGTTGAGACATTAAGTAAAACAGTCTTCTCATTGCGATGTGTCACTAGATAGATAAAATGAGTACAACATGGTAATGAAAACTGTCTTAAAAATATCAGTGAGGCTGCTACTTACTTATCTTTCCAAATAATTGCCCCCCCAAAAAACTGTGAAGAATAGGGATACTAGGGATACAATTAAGTCTGTGAATGGAATTTATAGAAGTCTCACCCCTCTTCTGATTTCATATAAAAAATGAAATGGGGGAGTCTTGCAATATTTCTCCACTTTCTGGAGGCACTTATATAGGAAATGAAAGTAATCAAACAGGAGACACCATTTTGTCCCCAACACAGCTTCCAATCACTTTTATTTCTCAGTCCAAAGAATTTATTTGCCAGGATTCATTCCTGGTTCTTACTCAAACTCCACAGACTCCTTCATCTTATCTTCTTATAATGTTAATTCTCAACATGCTGCTTCTTAATTCAGAGGTAAGAAGCATTTAAAATGGTCACCACAATAGCAACGATAGCAATATTTTAGGAAGGCTTGTGTCTTAGTGTATCCTATAGCTGATCTGCTTCATCCATCCTGTCCTATGAAAGGGTCTCACATAATTTCATTTGTTGACTCAGTTCCCTTCCCCCACTTTACCTCTGGGATGAATCCTCTCCTGCCATGACAATTTTCTCTGCTGCTGAGATTAGGTATGTAGCAAAACAATTTAGTAGGCTAGAAGAGTATGTCTTTTCATCTTTCTGTTTGAATATATGCTCTCTTTTTACAAGATGGTTTATCCTGAGCGGTAAACTGAAATGAAGTGTTTTGCCCATCTCATAAAATGAGGTCCTAGATTATAGCATATAATGTTTCTATAGTGTACATGTTCCTTTTACATTCTATTGTGTACTTTGCACACAAACTGTAACTTGTATTTGTATGCAGTGTGAACTAGCAGACGCATCTGTTGTATTGGGATAAACCTGTGTTGTATTTGTAGAGAAATGTTCTTAAGAACATTTATAGCAGTTTGTGTGACATACTGCATTTCTTTTCAGCAAGCGGTTTTAAAGGACAACATGGCATTGTAGAGGTAATTCTTGAAGGCTGCAATTAGCAAATCACCAAATACCCAGAAGCATAAACTATTCTTAGGACTGTCACCTTTCACTCCTGAAGCTATGTCGCTGTCAACTAGCGACAGGAAAAAAACCACGTTATAGTCGTGCGCTGTTTTAAAAGACCCAGGAAACCACACATCAAAAACTATTTTAAGGAGTGGCATATGAATTGAGTTGTCAGCAATGTTGCTTTTATATAGCTTTGAAAGTTAACTTCAGAAGTTTTGTGAAGATTCATTATAACATCTGTTAGCTGTAGCAGGGACCACAGAAATTAGCTTTATTCACCTTACAATTGATCATCGCTCCTCAAAAACACCCAACAGCTGCAGCTTCAACATGAAAAGAATGCGAACTCACAATGTTGAGCAGGCAGAGAGCAGGTACCTGATCTCTGAACACAGATGTTACTGGTTACCGACTGGATAGAAGTGAAGCTTGCTGAGGGATTTTGGCATTAAAACCTCTTTATGGTACTTCATTATCTTAGATTAGTTATCATGATGTAAAATTCTGTATGCATCAAGATAGACATGGTAGCTTGTCAAAATCATCTGTGTACTCCATCAGCTAGGATTTCTTCAGCTAGGATAAAATCACACAGAAACTATATTTTTATTATATAAAAACATATCTGTTTGCTGGTAAAGATATGGCTAAAAATGTTACTGACTGTGGCTTTGGTAATGTTTGATGATTGAGTAGAATGAATATATTGTGCAGCTATGAATTGCAGTAGTCAAATACTTTGAACCTAGATAGGCTTGGGTAGATTTATTCTCAAACAGTTGAATTCTCCATCTATGTACAGTAGCATATACTACAAATCTCTTGATTTTTATAAGTAACATTTCTTCTATATCAATACCTTCTATATCTTCTGCTTTTCCCAATTGCATTGTTTGTTGTTCATGATAAGGACAACAGTATGAAATAGTTATTACTAGTATTTGTATCAATAAATCAGGCTTTCAGAGAGGTTTTTGACACAGTGATAGGAGGGCAAATCAATAATAAAAATTATAAGAATATCTGTGGAAAAACACAGATGACTTAGAAACAGTAAACTTATAAAGCTGCCAGAAGAAGTGCTATTGTGGATAGCAAAGTTTATTAATAGGGGGGAAAAAATGGAAAGGCTAAGGAAAACACTCAAAAACATAGATCTAAATCTTAGAAAATAGACACTTCATAGAAGATTAATAGTTCCGTGAAACAATAATGGAAAATAAAGTGTGAATGGAGATAAATTTTGAAATTACTATTATTTGAAGAGTCTAGTAATAATACATGTGCCAAATTAAGGATCCCAGTATTGTAATCCCAAACACTAAGTACTCTAGATTTGGGTTTTTTTGCGCTCAGGTACTTACTGGCAGTAGTACAACATACACATAAGCAAATATACTTCTACTACTATCAAACGAGGCTGGAAATATTCCAACCTTATACTTGCTTTAGTGTTTAACAACATTACCATAGGATTTGAGAACCTGATCACACCCAGAAAAGATACTGTTCACATCCAAGCTGTGATGCCTGCCTTGTGCATTCTGGCATTGGCATTTTTGATACCCATGCTTTAAACATGCCAATCTATTTTAGTGTTGGGAGTACTGTTGATAGTTACATCAAAACTACATGTAAACACTTTTTTCTTTTCTTTTTTTTTCCCCATTGTTGTGAAGTTACTCATGCATTATTGAGATCACCAGGAGTACTTTTATGTCTTCGGATAAAATGTCTGAGAAGCTGTGAAGAATATAATTTGTATTGGCACCTGCAGAAGATTTTGTAGGAGTTGCGACAAAGTAGATCTTCTGATTAAAACGTAGTTACATGATTGAGATAATGGCAGTTACTTGTACAGATAGGTAAAGCAGGAAAACAAAACAACAAAATAAGGAAATGAAGCTGTAAATACTGAGGGTGCTGTGTATGACGTCCTAATGAATATTCATAAAGTAACTAAAGCAACTGCTGGCACAGAGTGCTAATCTTTTTGCAAGTAACAATTAGCAGCAAGGTTGTAAAATGAATGTTAATTTGCACATAGTATCAAGAGTTAAGAAATCTCCTGGATAAACAAAGGTTTCTTAATCTGCAGTGTGAATCAGATTGCAAAATAAAGATCTGCATCACATCACAATTTCTAAACAGTCCTCCAAAATATTATCTGTATAGAAATCAGCAGCAGGAACACATTGCTACAGAATTCATCTGCAAAAGGAGTAACATATAGAGAGGAAAAATCTATGGGTTTTTTCTTCCTTTCTGTAAAGGTGTTTGGGAATGACATATAGTATTGTACTAAATCTGTACTAAATAATAGTTATTATGCACTGTACAGTGCATAGTTTGCACTGTTGCTATTGGAGGCTATGTTTTGAATGGAGAGTTTAACAGGTATGTATATGTGATGTATTGTATTGATTTGTGTATTGAGCTTGAAAATATTTTTTCCACCATGTATGCCCAAAGTATTTAGAATCAAATAATTAATAGCTTTTAAAATATACAAATGCAGAGACTGTGCATATGAGATTTATGTTGGTTGAGGATGTGGACCAGATTTACAGTTATATAGATACGTTAATTGAGTTGACATTTTATATGATCCTATACACGCATTTGAGAAAAAAATTTGGTGCCTGACTTGAGCTACAAATCAATAGATATTCCAGACTTTGATAAATTTAGTCCTTTAGAACTCTATCTATCTATCTATCTATCTATCTATCTATCTATCTATCTATCTATCCATCCATCCATCCATCCAGATACACTCCTAAATAATTTTAAGAAGTCATATTCATGATGATGACTATTGTTTACTTAGGGAGCTGATAGAGAAAATTAAGATAAAGCACAATGCAATGTATTACATTATGAAGATATACTTTTAAACTGACAGTTGTAGGTGAAACACGTCCTTTGGAGCAGACTAAATCTGATGAAGATAAGATCAATGCCAAAGGACACTTGGTGTCCTGGGTCAAACCATTGCCAAAGGAGGGAGATAAAATATAAGACAGCAAGTGTTAAGTGCTGTGTTTTGAATAATTACCACCTACTTATTAGTTTAGTGGGCTCATCTGAATCATCTTTAATAGCCACTAAGGAATGAGATCTCTTTTTCCAGAAATTTATCTAATCTCTTTCTGAGCCCCCTTCAATAATATAGCTGTAGTAATACAGCTGACTCCCACTGATTTCCATATGTGTACAGTCTGTTAGCAATACAGTGTGCCCAGCAGTGTCTGGTACTGGTATTTCAAGTATTTGAATGTGTTTGGTTTTTGGTTGTTTGTTTTTTGGTTTTGTTTTTTTTTTTTTGTGCATAAATGAACCAAACCAGTTGATAGCTTTAAAACACCAAGGAATTGGTATATTTGGTATTTTAGGGGTTCTCTGGAGCATAGGTGTGCCACAAGGAAAGAAAAAAATCATGTTGTCTTTAGAGAAACATCTATACAAACACACATTAATTCTATCATTTTCACTTCATTTTTTTTTTTTTTTCCTCCCTGGGATTACATTTAAAGCACTTCTCTTGCCCCTGTGAATTGAATCTAATTATCCGTTAATGATGAAATGGCTGGTTTGATACAGGTGTTCTGATATGCTGCAAACTACTATTTTTTTAGCAGCATGGAATCAGCATGATAACAAAGTTTGACAACAAAATACAAGTATTCTGGGAAACTATTTGTCCATGAGAAATGCAGTTTTGAGGCAACTGAAACTTAGCACCCTGAAACTGGTTTTCAAAAAGTTGCAGTAACATATTGCCAAAAAAAAAGGGGGGCAAGATAAAATTGAATCTGTTATGAGGGATTTTTTTTTTAATATATATTTGTAGAATATATGACTAAGTACTTAGATATCTTTTGCAAAACAGAAAACAAAGATATATTATCATCATATCTGACACCAGGAAAATTGCCTGATGTAAGAAGAGAGTCAGTTTTGTACCTGGTGTCCACAGATATATCCTATGCAATTAGACCTCAGAGTAGCATTTATCCTCTCAGTTTGAGCTGTGATTTTTGGAAATGTTTTCAGACTATGAATCAATAATATCTATGTCTTCTGGCCTTAAATTAGCATAAGACATGCACATTATGTGTTATTTTAGTTTGGTCCAGTAGCAATCATCCTACTTTCTGGCTGAAATAATTTTTGACAGCTGTTATCAAATTATCTTGTCTTCACCAATGAATTTTAAAGAAATAAAAAGCCAGTAAATATTTTAAACAGAAACACATGCCAAAATAGCTAGAATTTTTTGTGTTCAATCAAAACCTGTCCTTATTTCAAGTAGCTCCTGATTAATTGGAATGCAAGGCTCTAATTAGCTGGGTACTACAGATGGGGTGCTTACATCAGTAGCCTTTTTAAAATCAGAAATTAAGACTTCATATGTGTGTTTGACAAATTGAATTGTAAAATTTGCTTATTACGTTTTTCTTAAATTTAAAGGCTGAGGAAAAAAGGATATCCGAACCCAGATTTTTCTTTAAAAGAGAAATTGATTCATTGCATTATAGTTAATGTAAATGCAGTATTCATTCTCTGCAGATAATGAAAAAATTTTGTGATTTCATTTTCCAGTCTGTGCAGAAAATTGGACACTTAGGAAATTCTTTAAAGAAGTCCTACTGAAAGAGGATTCAAGGTATGCCTCAAATCTTACTTGCAAAGCTACATAAAAGAATGGAAACTCAAGGAACAGTAGGTTTGCCAGCTTTATTTCTAGGTATTGTTAACATAACTGCTTCTGCCTTAGTGGCCTGTATTAAATTTAATTGTTTGTCCTTGATTCTAATGAAATAAAATAGCAAGCACTATTCACTTATTTCCATGTAAAAATAAAAAGCTGAAATTATTTGAACACTAGTAAAAATTATTTGTTGAAATGATAAAAGTGACTATTTTTTTAACCCCAGAGCTTAATCCAAATTCCTTTAAAAAATATCCTAAAAATTTGCAAGGCATGTTACAAACATAGTTTAACAAAGTGAATTTACACTGGGCAATGTGTATAGAGTTATTCTAGTGGAAATTAAATGCTGTAAATCTCAATTTGGGGAAAACGTGCTGTCTTTTAATGCTACCTGTATAAATCAAAATTGAGGGGAAATGTTTTGACTGACAAGTTGAAATAGAAGTCACACTTACACTGTCTTTATGACATGAATTTACGGTAAGTTGTGTTATAGTCTTCAATTCAGTAATGATACAAAAATCCTCTTTTCATCTTATCGAGATGGAGAGTAAAATTGCCTAGATGTATTTAAATGAAAAAGAATGAAATTGCCTTGAGAAAGTTAATTTCAAGATAGCAGTAAAATATTTGAGTAGAATTTACTCATATTGTCAGGAGGGTTGAAGTACTGTAGAGACATGAAGTAAGAAATTCAATATTTCAAGAACTGATATTGTAAGGAAAACAAAGCAGATATGGAAGTAATCTTTCAATCAAAAGTTTTATTTGCTGAGATGTATCACATTATGCAGACACACAGGAAAAAAATTACTCTTGTTAAAATAAGATGTTTATAAAGTACTTACTGGACACAATATATCTGACAACTTTCTGGAAGAATATAAATGGAAAATATGATGTTCAGATAAGCATACGTTCGTGGATAGGATGCTGCCTGCTTTCACTGCAATGCAAAGAACATGTCTAACTCAGATTTCTAATAAGCACAGCTAAAGCACTATTGAATTATTAGTTAAAATGGGATGGAAGTTAATTATCAGAGTGAAAGTGAAAAAAGCAGATGATACTTCACAGGGTAGTATCAGAATGTCTAGAAATAGGCAAGTGTGATATTGTCTATCATGCCTGTTCAAGAAAATACATAAACTGTTGCTATGTTTTTCTCATCTGGCTCTTTTGTGCCACTTACAAGCACTGAAGTAGGTACACAGAATGAATGAAAACAAGAACAAACAGTAGTTCTTTCCTTTATACAAGTAGTTCTCTGTGATACACTGTTGGACAGTGTCAGTTAAAACTACAAAGGAAGAGTGCGGCTCATATTGAGCCTTGAGGTAGGAAGAAATGGCTGATAGTGCTCTACTTCTGCGTGCAAAGAAGAGGAGACGTTGTCCCAGGTAACAAGGATGCCGTGTGGACTGCAGCTCTAAATAACTAAACCTGCTAATGAGAGGAAATGAGTCTGTGAAAGGGATGGGACAAAGAGCTTTAGCAGTAGGAGCTAGACTGCTGTTCTCTCTGACAGTTCAGATGACTCCTGGGTGTATGTTTTATGTATGTCCTAGTTATAAATAGCACAAGAACTTTATGGGGACACAGCATGGCTGTGCCACAATGAGGGAGCTTGATTTGCAGAAGCCCCAAAGTGTATCAAGTGCGGGAGTGCTGAAGGAACTGTTGTTCTGTAGATGGATGTTGTTCATTGTACTGGTTGCAGCACGAGCATTTCAGAATTAGATGATGACATCTATTTTCTTCAGTGGTTATTTATTTATTTTAGACAGAATAATATGTAAAGTTTGGGTTTACTGGTTTTGCTCCCTTTGGAGGTCCACTTACATCGCAGTGATGGGAGATCATGGCAAGGTATCTGTTGCCAGACCTAGCCCATACAATATTTCAGTTCTGTCACATAATGTAGGAACACAACTGTTCTTTCTCAAGGCTTATATAACATGAAAATCCTGTCCACCTTGCCAATACAAATTCTGGAACAGGATCTCTGACTATTTTCTCACCTCACTTTTGATGTCTGCTGTGCACTATCTGTGTGTGATACCTATGTCTGAACTACTCTCCTCAAGTTCCCTTTGAAAATAAGGAAAAGAAAAAACATTCTCAAGGTATGGGTGACTTTAAGTGTTCAGTTCTTTCTGCTGCCTATAACCAAAACCTAAGGTGGCTAGCTGAGATGGATGTGTGCTTTTTTAAATGTACTTTTTTTTTTTTTTTCCCTTCTGTACATGTCCACAGTTGGGCATATGAATCTCAAGGCATAAGGCAAAAGAGATATATATTAATTTTTTTTTTGTTGTGAGAAAATTTTAACCTTCAGTAATGCCAACACATATTAATCCAACTGTTTGATACTCCTAGTATCTGATGAATTATTCAGTGTATAAGTACTTTCAGAGAATTCTATCACCACTGAATAAGGTATCCGAGTATTTCCTGTTGGTATTTGATACCTAGACTTTTGCACAACTTAGCAAAAATATTTCAGTGCTGATAGTATCTTTGTTAATGTCTCAATGTGGTATGCTATTAATTTGGGCACTAGAAATGCCTTGTATTTTGTAACTGGTCTGTTAAACAAACAAAACCCGTGAAGCACTTTAATAGGTCCTTATCCACAATATTCCCACACTTAGGAAATTTAAGCATTGGTCCATGAAGATCTATGCTCAATAACATACCAAGTGGCATAAAGCTGGTGGTTCTCCTGTCACAGAGAGAAAACAGTTTGATATGTAGCTCTCCTCTAATATACGCAATGCGCAACTCTGAGCCACATAGTTTGGGAATGATTTATGATAAAAAGGATACATACTGAAGGCAGCTTAGAAAGGACTCTGCTGAGCTAACATCTGCTTTTCAAAACTAAATGTGGAACACAGTTTCTTGTTAGTGTGCTAGTGTTGTAGTAGGGCTATTCTGTTTGTATGGATTGCAATTAAACCTGATGTGAGTTGAATTTACATTTTTAAAATACAAACAAGAAATGAAATGTAATTTAATGACAACTGGAGAATGTGATTAATTGTATTAATTTCAGAGGAGCAAGGCGTAAGTCACTGAGAGCAGAGCCCTTGAACAACTTCATAGTAATCTTCAGTGTAGCTGCAGGAACTTTCCCTGACATGTCAACCATACAGTGAGCTACAGATGCAATTTGTAAAAATCCTGGAGCACAAAGGGTGACAGTGGAATGCAGATGTGGAGAGTGTTTCCAAATCCAGACGGTTTAATAAGCAAGAGGCAAGATGTTAAAGATGCAAGACATTTCTTCTAAGAAAATAGATTAAAAGTGTTCTATTTTTGTTTTCAGCTGTTTTTACAGAAAAGTTTGATTTTTATGACTTCACACACTAAACATATCTGTCATCTGATATTTTCAAAGCATTTTCTCAGGAAAACAGATATCCTTAGGACTTAGGTCTACTAATTCTTAATTACACAAATGAAAATTTGTTTTCCATATAAAATGTTTTGAAGAGTTCCATGGATATAGAAGTAGCTGTATAAATTAAGAATATTGATTATTATTTGAAAAGAAAGTGTTTGTAGTGATGTCTTGCATATCCCAAAGGATCTTGGTGTGTAACGTAATGGTTCCAGACTTCCTGTAGTATCAGTTGTGAATTATTAACTATGAACGAGGTGGATACATTTGCTTTGTGGTTTACTTAGGATTTTGTGCTCAAATCTATTTTATGAAGCTACTTAGTAGAAAGTAGAGACACTTCTACTTACAACCACAAACTAGAGTCAAAAACCATGAAAGAGCAAACAAAATTTTTTATTTCTTCTACTTCTAGCCTCACTGATCAGAATAAAGTGATTCTTCACCATTGTTGCATGACCTTTTTCTTTAGTGAAGAATCTACATTTCTCCTAAGTAGAATCAAACATCTCTACTGAGGAGAAGGAACACAGATTGCAATTAAAATAATAGCAATCTTCCATCTGAAACTTGAAGAACTTTTTTTTTTAATGCTACAATTAATGTTCCAAAATGGGAAGTCATCTGACATAACGAAGTACAACAAACAGTACAGAAGGCATAATGTTTATTATTAGCACCACATCACCATACGACAGTGACAGGTGGTGATCCACAAATGACATTACAGTCATCAGAAGCAATGTGGGGGAAATGAAAGTCTTCAAAAAGTGCTGGTTTATAGCAGTGTAAACCAATTCACACCTGTTATTGTTAGGTAACTTGAAGATAAATTTCAAAGTTAATACTTTTGATGCCTGAAAATATGCTTTTTGGGTTATTTGCTCTGTAGGGTGCTGCACCCTCTCTTTATATTGATTTGCAGGAGTGCTGGTGCTGCAAGCAGACCTAGCAGTCATGTATTGTAGAGTTTCCTAAAATAATCCCGGTTTCTAATTTTTCAAGAGATGGAAGATATTTATATGAGGGTGTCTCAATTAGAAAATAGAAAATGATGTTTTAAATACAATTCTGTTTCAGAATTTCCCAATAATTTTACTGTTTTGTCGAGATGTATTTAACTATTTAGTTAATTCAATTTTCAATATAAAAATACCTATTGACTCTCTTTTTGATCTATGGAAAAATACATTCATATTGTTTGCTTCTAAAATACGAAATGTTGTGAACAGGGTGATAAGACGACTGCTTAGTTGCTGGCGGGGGTTAAACAATGCCTTTAAGTTTTTTTAACTCTAGTAACACCTCTTCACTGATGCTGTTTGAGAAGTAGATTATGACAATAAGTCTGATTTGCTCTTAAACTACATCTCAATGAAGGTGCCTGAATCTGTCCTCAATCTAGAATTTTATTGTAGCATGTGAACTTTGTTAATTTGTCTCATTGGTGACTGTGTAGTCCAATAATGCTGCTGACACTAGGTAAGCAAACTTTCATTCTGTCTGAGCCAGTCATAACGCTTTAAAAATGTCCTTGTCTGATGCACAAACAAGTCATAGGTTCTGCAGTAAAAGCTTTGTAGAAGGAGCACTAAGAATTCAATGAGAGGTCTGTTTTTAGGATAACAAAGCTTTCAAGGACAGTATTGTCATTAGTTTTGAGGTTAGACAGGAGTAGTGCTTACTCGTTCTATGCATGACACTATTTCTTAGAACAGGAACACTTTTACTTGTACCGTGTAATTTTGGCAGTATCAGCAAGCAAGAACAGCTTCTCGATTGCTTCAAGAAGATGTATTCCTCTTCATGATTATACTACTTGCAAGAAGTGGTGATTTTGTTGGGCCCCTAACACATGCAGTGAGGCTTAAGTGTGACACTGACGTGACTGAGCATGCAAGTGTGTGCATGATCCGCAACTTTTATCTCTGCCTACTAGGGCTCACCTACTGGAGTATCTCTGTTAACCTCCCTAGAAAAGAACAAAATTCTCATTTTGCTTTGGAAAATCACTTGCAACCTTGTCCAGATGTGTAGGTGTGTGTTTTGCCATCACAGTATAGTAATTTTCTTCTGTTTACAGCAATGCTTAGCAACACTTGTACTATATGTGCTGTAACCACATTTCAATGTATTTCTTTGCCTTTGGCTTAATTTTATTACTTACCTTGCTCAGGTAATCCACGAGCCCCTCTCCACTCTAGTTATAAAAGCAGCTGTATAGTGGTATGGCAGAAAGGTAGTACTACTCAAATACCTTTTTTTAAAGTTTTTCTTTATGAAAAAGTATGCTCTATAGTTTCAGTCATTTTATGACATTTGTTTCTCATAAAAATCCATTAGTGTACTTCCTTCAGTATTACTATGTGTATACAAACTGTGGCTTTTATTCTACGTAGAAACAATGTCTGGGTGGTGTGTGTAGAGTAATAACTTGATCAAACAATAACAAGTGCTGGGTGTGTAGTGCAGTCCATAATACACCACCAAAGTGTGCATATTGTCTTGCATTGTACTACTCTTGGTTAATTTGAATTAGTCTAAGGAAAAGGAGGGTATATGCTTTATCACTGCTGAGCTGAACATCTTCTTGGTTTTCAAGAAGCACCGATTTTATTTTTTTACATGCTAATCTTTGTAATTTAAGGAAAAGGACCAAAAAAAACCCCAAAAAAACCCAACCCAACAAACAAAAAACCAAAACCCCAAACATATATCTTCTTAGATCTCTACATAGAATTCTTGAATGGTTTGTGTTGGAAGGAACCTTTAAAGGTTCCTTCCAGTTCATCCAGTCCAATACCCCTGCAGGGAGCAGCGACATCTTCAACTTGATCAGGTGGCTCAGAGCCCTGTCCAACCTGACCTGGAATGTTTCCAGTGATGGGGCATTGACCACCTCTCTGAGCAATCTGTTCCAGTGTTTCACCACCCTCATTGTAAAAAAAATTCTTCCTATGCTACACTACATGTGCGGTTCCAAATGTGTGTTTTGTAACAAGAGGAAAATGAGGTTGAGGTCATTTATTAGTGTCCTAGAGTTCATTTATTTAAACCATGTAAGCACTGCTGACCTGAGCATCGCTGGGCTGTGGTTGTATTAAGATGGCTTTTATTACTGTTCCCATTAAAATGCAAAATTAGCAATGATAATGAGTAATTTAAGTACCTTTGCACCCCATTAGACTATGGCATGTATCTGCAATTTCGATAATAAAGTATTTAAAGTTGATATTTGCAGATCAACTACTATTTTGTTGCAATGCATATGCATTATTTTATTTGGTTGGTAAGATTCTTTGAAGCTTCCTCTGATGTAAAGGGGAGTGAATTTAGAGCCAGCCTCAGTGTTTCTGATCACCTTTAGAATTGTGACATGTTAGCAGATTTACTATCAACTTATAAAAACTAATGAACCACTTTAAGCCATGTCATAAAACTGGAATTCTTTTGTACTTAATTAGATGACCTGCAAAAGAGGAAATTGGACCAAAAAAGCTATAAAATTAGCTTCATCAAAACAAATTGGAAACAGATGAGCTGCCCACAGTAACTCTACAATAGCAATGCTGCAATCCTCACTGCACTATGTCTTGGTTCATTGGGATTGCGTGTTCAAGACCCTGTTTAAGTCTTTCCCCCCATTGTTCATTTATATATTATAGATGGAACTGCGGGTGATGCTTGTGGTCAGGATACCATTATGCTCATAGCCTTGTCAGACTAAGTTTTTGGGCAGACATTTTTTTTCTCCTTTCCCAAGATGTTTTCTTAAGAATAACATAGACATCTCTGTGTAAAAAGACTCAAATATTTTTTGAGAATAAGACTGGGCAAACCCACTTTTTGTAGATATTTAAACATGTAATTTGTAACAAGTCATTGAGAAATTTGGTACAGTCATAATTTGGAGCAGGCTTTGAAATTTGGCAGGGAATCAGGAACGTGACATTTGCTGAAAATAACCCGAATTTAACCAACTTACAAGGCTTCAAAAAATTGTAGTTTGCACATGTGCAGTAAAGGTGTGTTAGTTTGGCAGCTTGAATCTTTTAAATCTTTTCATCTGTACCGGGCATGTTCGAGGCCAGGGTTACAGAGCCTGAGCAAGAGTTTCCCTAACTTGGTCCCAGATGGTAGGAGCTGAGGATGAGGAGATGTCTGCTGTCCACATTCTCCTACTGGTGCCTTAACATCACAGGGGTGCCGTGATGCTGTCTGACTTGAAGTGGATGACTTGGGAACATTGAGTTTTGTAATTTCTAGCTTGAAGTAGATGCTTGTCAAAGCCTCAATTTAAGCTAACAAAAAAAAAAAATTGAAAATCCATTCTATAATATATTTTTGATAGCTCACAAAATGCTATTAACAAAGAAATTACAACTTTTGTGTTATTAGAACTTCCTAATTGTGTTCTTTGAGGTTTAGAGATCCGATTTGCAGTGCTAAGCATTCCTCATAGTAACAGAAGCAATGGAAACTGTGCATTGAACATTCAATATAGTGTTTTATATAATGTGAGTTACTCAGAAAAATCCAATGGGAGGCATTTAAATTGGATCTACAAATTAAAAGGCACTTTTGATCATAACTTCTGCAGGTGTCAGCTCCTCATTTTTAAAATGGCTTTGCTATGCCCTTACCTCCTAGTAACTGTGAAGCTACGTTAGTGTTTGTTAAAAGTATCTTATAAAATCCCATGAGGAAATGAATAATTTTATCATTGAAGCTTGAATAGTGTTTAGTAAGTAGATTATGAAGCTGCTTAGTAGTAAAAAAACCTGAAAATACTTAATGGCTTCTTGCTTAATGAGAACAATCCATTAGCCAATGATTCAGTGGGAAAATGTGATCATAACAATATTGCAGTACATAAACACAAACAGGTTTTATGCTGAGGCTTTCTAGCTTCTATGTGATTGACGTTTGCCACTTTAGTATACTTCTAGCATTGGTTTCGGGTGATGATTTAATAACTGTCAAAGCAGGACTTTGATTTTGTACAAGGGCTTGTTCTTGCATATTTATGGAGATATGCTTGCATATTTGTAAATTTGATTATTCACTTGAGGAGACTTATGTATATAAATGGTTTGAAAGGCATTTTCCACTAGCAATTTGTTAAAAAGTAATCTACTCTAATTTCATCTCGTAGGAGCTCTGCGAGGAATAATTTTAGGGATGAATATTATTTGTAGTTCATGAAATTAATGATTAAGCCTCTTAACATTCTGAACTTGTGTTTTCACTCAGATTTTTAGACAGTGCTTATGATTTTTGACTTCAGTTCTCAATCCTAATGTCACTAGAGCCTTAAACATGTTACAAAGAATAAAATTGGTTTTTGAAAGCCTTCTTAATTTCTGCCTTGGTGAACGTAACAGACAGACAATGACGTCATGTAAATATGTTTTGAGCTCCCTCGGTGGCCCTAAGCAGATCTGTCCTGCTGACAATGTCCTCTGCATACTGATTCCTTTATTCACAAAGAACTAATCTAACCAGCTTCCTAATAGCCTCTTAGCCTCTTCTATGGAGGCCATAAATATGTACTATTTTCTGAGAAGGGGGTGTGGCAAAATTATTGCAGCTCTCTTGGGACTTGCATCTGCTAGAATGCCCTTGATCTCCCCACCACAAAAATATCACTGCTCTTCAAGTCAGGTACCTCTGTGTGTTTATTACCTTACCACAATCTAGAGAAATTCTTTTGCTTCTAGAAGGAAAAAATCACAATATGAAAGATAATAGGACAGGTCATAAATGGAAAAGCAATTTTGAAATAAATACTAGATTAGAATCATCAATGAAACCAGAAGTGTTATTTTCCAGTAGTTTTGATTTCATCCTTCAGAGGAACTCAATTTTAATTTTCTCTTATTTTCTTCTGTACTTTGTTTTTATTAGAAAGACAATAAACTGGGTATTTAGGGGAATTTCCCTTTTTGTTTCTTTTCCATTTTAACTTTTCTGAATATTAATGGCTGAGAAATATTAATGATCAAATGTGAAATATTGCTGCTTTTAGACTCCTGCTTTTCTTTGGTTTAGAAGGTGTTGAAAAATAAAAGTGAAAAATGAAAAAGGAAATTAATTAAGATGAATGGTAAAGAGTGAATAATCTCAAGCAGATATCATGTTTGGTGGCTATAGAGTAAGAAAGCAGGGCCAAATAATTTGAAATGCTCCTTTAAAGAATCTTTCTGGACCTTGAACAGATGAAAGTATTTGGACCGAAACAAAGCAAGTAGTGAAAAAAGAATAAAAAATAATGAGATGTATTTGAAAACTTTTCCCTGTATATTTTTAATGCGATCCAGCTGAGTTTTTTTTGAAGGAGTAAAAAAGTATTAAATCAGACCGGATTGAAATTGAACATACTTCTCAGCATTTCTAGAAGTAAAAATTACAACCTCTGCATTAGTATAGATCTATCAAAATTTTTGTAAACTCAAATATTTTTGGGTAGGTGCTAAGTAATGCAAATAAAATTGTTTTGGCCACTATATTTATAATCTACTAATTTTTCCTTTGCAGGCGTATTTCAAGGGAAGTCTGGTCATGGTGACATTAATCCTTCTTATGCTGCTAGAATTAAACCTGTCCATAAAATAGATGGGAGAGCACACTGAACCGTTTCAAAGGATGGCACAGTTCCCATGATAAATTAATACCCAAGTCAAGCTGCCACCCTTTAAAGACTCTACTCTGACTCCTGCTCACTACCCATTAAATATATATGATGTCTTTAAATGCCCCAATATAGCTATAAACACGTTCACTGAAATTTATTCTCTTTAATATTTATCTACATCTAGATATTTGTACTGTTATATCCTTCTTTCCTATGAAAATTTTATACGGTAGTTGTGAGGGAATGCCCACTATCATCACACTTATATCAATCCCTTCAAGCTACAATATATTATTTCTTACCATCTCTGTCACATGAAGCAGTTTCTCATAATTGCAACCTAAATGTTTAATGTGACAGAAGAAGGGATGAATGGGAAAAGATCTAAGTGTAGAGTGTAAATTAGCTTGAAAAAAAGGCGACAGTGGTTCTTGCGATCATCTTTGTATTGTGTAGTCTTCATTATACAGATAAAATTCTGGGAACACAATGAATTAAATGTTGTCCTCAATTTCCATCTTTCCTGTAGGATAGTGAGGGGGTTGTTTGGCTGCTTTTTTGGTTTTTTTTTTTTTGTTTGTTTGTTTGTTTGTTTGTTTTGTTGTTGTTGTTGTTTTGGTTTGGTTTTTTTTAAGAATACTATCCATGCAGAATTCAGAAAAGAGGACAACTTAGTGGTTCAACCCTACTGAGCTGTTTATTTAAAGTGATTACATTTTTTGTTTAATGATTTTAAGAAAAATCTTTTCTTGCAGGTCAATAATTACTTCTAAACTTGCTTGTTTATATTTTCATACAACCACCTCCTGTCTAAATTCAGTAATTTTCTGCATAATAAGGTATGATTATAAGCAAATTGAAACACTTGGTTTTGTGTTGGTTTTTTTTGTAATGCCACTTGTCATAACCCTATGATTTATTACGAATAAAGAATTCATAATAAAAATGGCTTTATTACAGCGAGTGTACAACAGTGTCTTCATAATCAAGAGTTTAATCTTTTCAATTTAAAAAATGCAGGTTTTAGAGACTCCATTTAAGAAGATGGATGCTGCAGTGCAGTTCAATTATGGATTTTGACTTTATTGGTGAGTTAAAACCACATTTCTTATGTGTATAAGACAGCCTGCTTATAAATTCTCCTACTAGTGTAACTAAGATACAGTGCTGCAGTGTGTACTTTCTCTGAAATCATTTATCTATTGCGATTGCATAGCTGTCCATGTAAACATGCGATGAGAACAATTTGAAGACTTTTCTGCTTATCTAGTTTCTCAACAGTTATTTTGTATTTCTTTTGCCTTTATTTTGTCAATATCTTGTGACTGTGTTGTTACAGTGATTTCGGTGGTAAACCTTCTGTTAATATCACTATGGCTCAGGAATACCGTATGAACATAGTCTTCTGGCTCTTTGCCACAGATTGGAACACTTATTTTTTAAATATACTGGAAGAACTGAAGTGCTGTTTTGGGAATGAATGGAAATACTTCCTAAATAATTGTGGTTTCTTGTTCTGTTGTTTGGTTTGGTTGTTTTTTTTTTTTTTTTTTGTTTCTTTTTCAAAGTTAAAATAAGCTTTATTACCT
>JAAGNO010022470.1:33201-43467 GCA_033439905.1 Ceryle rudis
TAATTGCCCATCAGACTGCAGCAAGGGATATTTACTTTCTTTTTTTTTTTTTTTTTTTAAAAAAAAGCATTTCCTATCCATTTGCACACTGAAGATATGACTGTTAAGCTTTTTGGAACAGTATGGTAAATATCCATCCAAGTCTGCATCAAAAATTCTTTCAATTCTCTGAATTAAGAAGTTTTATGAAATGACTTTTTCAATTCATCATACAGTTTGTTGTTTTCTTCCTTTTTTTATTTTTTATCTTTTTTTTTTTTTAAAGCTTATTTTAAAAGAGGTTCTGGAAAACAGAGGAGAGGAGACTAATCAGTTCAGAGCATAAAATGTAAAGCTCTTTCAATCTGTATAACACACAAGAGGCAACTGTACTGATGTGCAGATTTTTTTAATCTGGAGTTAATTTCATGGACAGTGGTGATCACTGGCAAGTTTGGGCTAACAGATTTTTCCCCATTTGTATTCCAGGCAATTTGTATTTTACTTCCTTCCATAAGGATGATTATAAACTGATGAGTTAGTGTGAAATGGTCATCTCTCTGTTTCCTTATGGACAAAAGATAATGTAAAAGCTGGCCTGGTTATGGTAGGATTAAAGGGATTGGACAAAAAAGTCCTCCTTGAATGATTTCACAGGAAGGCCCTAAATGTACTTAAACCAGGCTTTTTGTGGTTATTCTTCCTTTCTTTTTTTTCTTTTTTTTTTTTTTCCCCCCCAGCCAGGTCAAAAGCAGGAAGCAGTTGAATTCTTGTGAAGTGTCCAGCTTTGGGTTCTTTATATTTCTGATTTTAGTGCAGTGAGCATTCCCAGGGAGCTGTTTGGTTTTCTGTGTTTCGCTGATGATGGTTTTTAGTTACTTGGCAGGGAGACAGAAGTGCTTGGGGAACCTGACAGCAGTGGGCTGCCTGCCCCTACTTTGGGGGAGGAAAGTCATGGGCCTGCCACCAAGCAGCCAAAGTGCTGCACAGCTGCACCACTGCTGCTGCTGGAAGGGGCCAGCAACTGCCTTTTTCTCTCCACATACCTACTTGTCACCTTTTACATAACGGGGAGTAGTGCCTGGTAGCCTGTTGTGATGCTGCTGTGCAGTGAATACCCTGCAACCTGTTCTTTAACTATGGCATACAACTTTACATATTAAGCCATGCATTTTTAGAGAATAGTTTTTGGGGGGTTTGGTTGGTTTTTTGGGTGTTTTTTTGTTGTTGTTGTTGTTGTTTTGGTTTGGTTTTTTTCTTTTTTTTTTTCTTCCCTGCTATTTGCTCCCACCCCACTGAGATGTGATTCAATGGAATTAACATTGTCTAGTGGCTGCTTGCTTCTGGAAAGGGAGCCTTGTCTTCCTTTCCTCATCAATAAATCTGCATCTTTGCCCAAGCTCCAGTGCATCTAAGGTGAATGAATGTGTAGAACTGGCTGCTTTGTCTTTTTGATGGGTTTATGTTTCTGATGACTTAATTTTCCCAGACTGCATTCTGGGACTAAATGCATGCCAGCACTGAGGCACAGAAAAGTGGTGGGAGCAGTCAGCCAGGAAGAGGGAGGGGTGTAGGTGGAACATATCTATGACAGCTGGCTGCTAAATGGGCTTTGGGTTGTCAGATGCTGGCTGGACACATGAATTGCCTCAGCAATTGGATGTGGGAAGCTGTTTCCATCTATCAGTGATAACTTTATTGGCCTGTATTGAATAATTGACTTCTGTTTGGTTCTTTGGCTGTTATGCATTTTGGATTTATTATATTATGCAGTTCTCTCTTTAAGTTACTTGAATGCTATCAATGTGTATGTTTATACAACTTCTGTTCAGGTCTTCTCAAATAATAGATCAGTTACGGTTTCAACCTTCTGTAATTAGATTCCCTCCTTCCTTTCCACACCTCCTCCCTCTTTTGGGTCTGTGGGTTCTATTTTGTTTTGTTTTGTTTTGTTTTTGTTTTGCTGGCTGGTTTTTTAAGTATCCTGTTTCTGAAAGTGCTCTCTCTTAGTCCTTTTATCAGCAGAAGTAGCTGATTTCATGTCTCAGAGCGTACCGGTATTCTCTAAAATAGCTCCGAGTTGAGATGAATATGAAATAACTGCACAGATAACGAGGCAGAGTGGAAGATGAAAATGTCAGTGACTGACTTGTTAGAGAAGTCTTCTGAAGCAGTGTGTACTGAGAAAAATGTTGAAGCTTGTAGTTAGATCAAATGGATCCAATTCTTAATTTTTTTTTTAAATCTGTTAGTATTTGTCTAAAAATCTAAATGCACTGTTATTTCATAATGGCTTATCAGTTATAGAAGAGGAGGTCTTTTTGTCATTGTCTATCACTGAACTTGCCTAGTAAGCATATGTTAATAGATCTTCTTGAATCATGGCAATTGTATGAGATACAATTAGCTGCAGTTTTTGCCTTCACATGACTCTAGTAGTACAGGTGCTCTCCTTAATATGTGGTTAGACTGTGCTGCCCAGCATGGTGTCATGATGTTTATCTTATATTATGACAACAGGAAGAAAATAAATCATCTTCAGACTTGACAAATAAGCATGTAGGGTTCAGTGCCACAGCCCTTGCTTAGACAAGTGATTCTTCTGTGCTTAGTGAGTCTGTTTATACAAATGAGGTGTCTTATTTAGTAAATGGCAGCTTGGAACTTTTAGAAAATGATGGCTACCTGTGCAAAATATGCTGGTGACAATTAAAAATGGGGGGGAGGGAGGGGAAGTCAGTGTTATGTCAAATAATAGTTGAGGGGCTACACAGGAAACTAAAAGGAAAAAGTAGTTTGGTGAAAACTTGGTGGAGGTGCATCCTATTTGTGATTTCTTGTGCTAGAGTTCATAGTCAGAATAGCTATTAATACAGTAGAAACTCAAGAAAGCCACACAAACCTTGCTCAACCCCTTCCTTTGTCAAACACGTAGGAAGCTGTAAAGAACTCCTAGGGTGGGGAGGGGAGGAAGTGACCCTTAGATACGGGTCTCACCAATGTTCCCATGATCACAACAGGGAAAGAAGTTGACGTATGTCTTCAGGATGCTCCTATGATTTGGTGATTCCAGCCATGCAAGAAGCGGTTCTTGAGCTGAAAATTGCCATTGTGTGTTAACAGCACTGGCAAAAAGCTGTGCCGACAAGAAGGGAGGAATTACCTGAAGTTACCTGGTGTAGAAATGAGACAGTACCAGTGGTGCAGCTGCCTTTAGTTAAAGGTTCAATTTACCCCGCCTTATCCTGGAGCGATGAAGCTGCTACTTACTGTACCTCTTTTCTTTCTGAGTGTTTTTTCTGTGGTAACCTTGTGGTTAACTACATGAAGCTCATGGTACATGGCTTGTAGGGTCAGGAACTGTGGTCACCCTTAAGTCTTGTAGATAGGCTTAATAAAAAGAAAGCAAAAATGTCCAAAACTGCTGAAAGAGATACTGACATTATTTTATGAAAAACAAGACATGATAAGTCTCTACAAGTAAAAGAATACTATTGCATAGTTTCTCTTTAGATTTTGGGCTTGATAATACATGTTCAAAGACCAAAGTGAAAACAAGGGTTTGAGGGAATGTTTTGTAATACAGGAACTAAGTATGTGAAAGAGCAGTGCTTGGTTCCTGTAAACAGACCTCCTCATATTGGGAGCCCTCCCTTTAGTCATATGTCTTTCTGGAGACCTTGCTTGTCTCTGTTGATAAAAGAAACCTCCATTATTCATTAAATAGTTGATGAATGACCGCCATCAGCAAAGCCGTTGTCACAGAGTGTAGGTGACACATAAGAACCTTAGTGTAAGAGATGCTGTGTTTTTGGCAGAGTATCTCAGGTCATAAGCTACTACTTTCAAACCACAAGCTGCACATTGGCAGCCCATTCAAAATCAGTGTTTTCCAGTCAAGGGAGATACCAGCATGCTTCCAATGTTGTGCTGGGTTCTTCTGCCTGCTCCCTTCGGCAGCCCTGCTGCCCTGTGTTGGAGGGACCAGCAGTGGCAGGTTTCTGCGTGTCCTGCCAACCAAAGCAGCTGCTCAGTCATTAGCAAGACCCAAAGGCCTGCTGCCTTCATTCCCTGTGATGGGGGAACAGGCAGGAGTAGAAAGCCACAGCAGCAATGGCCAGGATTTTAAAGACTCTGTATGTTGAAGGTGGCTCCTTTTACTTGCTTTGCATTTCCTTTCCTCACACCGTGTCTCCGCATTCCTAACTCCAGAATGTGCCCTTTCTGATGAGGAACGTATTGTAATCTGTGCATGTTGTATGGAGAAACCATAGTTACTTCTGAGGAAATAGGGTTTGGGGCTCAGTTTGGGGAAAAAGCCATTTGAAGTCCTGTAAAGTACTTTTTGTTCTATTGGAACAGCATCAAAAGTGCACGTTATATTATTGTGCTAATGTAAAATTAAGACAAATGTAGAAAGATAATCCCATTAATTGCTGATTAACTCATTTTAATAAAACTCACAGCAGATGCACAGGTCTGCCTGCATGGAAATGACTATTAGTTCAGTGCCAAAAGAACAGCCAGACAGGACAACAGACTAAGACACACTAAGTCTGCCTGCTGTAGCCAATGTTGGCAGGACATTTGTGGTGAATATGAAATTCACCATCCAGTTCTTTACTTTGCATGATGTACAGTAGACTAAAATCAGGAGGTTATTGCTAAATCTTATTTTTGTTAACACGTCAGTGCTTTTGGTTAAAGCTCAGACTTGATAATCTTAAAGCAGGTAATCTATTTAAAGGTAGTGGTTTCCATAGCTGGTAATTTGGTAATCTGTAGCTCTTTAGCAGCAGTTACTACAAGTTCTATTTCAGTTTAAAAATTAAAGTTACTGTGGGAAAGATATATGTTTTCTTCCAACCAAAACAGCCATAGAGCTTGACAAAACATAGGAAAGGCAACATTGAATGCTTAAGTCTTGTGAATACCCAGAAACCAAACCAGTGCAGTAATGTCTCATCTTAAACCAAGCAGGTACAGGTAGGTATTTACTTTTGAATTGGATTCTATCACTGATGCTCTGTGATAAGCTAAACCCACCTTAGTTTATTAGAAATTAAATTATTTCACAAGTCAAAGCTGTTTCTCTTTTTAGGATAGCTTATCTGTGTTGTGCACAGTTAAACTTGCTGAAGTTTTCTTTCAGTTCTTCTATATTACTGCTCTTGTTGCAAGTGGTTCACGTGCTCAGTGCTATGCATACCTCAATTTGGAAACCTCTGCTCTGTGTAATGTAGAAGTATCTACCAAGAAGTTGAGTATTTTCTCATTCGTAGCAAGTCTTTTGCCTGCCAGTTTTAAATTCAATCTCTTTTAACTTTACCGTCAGATGATGCGAGTGCATTCACAGGGGTCATTAAACTGAAAAAGCACTATTGATACACTTTCTGCTGTCTACAACTTACACCTACCATATTTACTTGAAGATTTATTTAGTCCATGCAATAAATGCTGTGAAAGGCAGGATAGTATTTGTTCTAGGAATGTTCCCATGCAGTGAGAATTAATAGCATTATATGCTTTACAACTTCATTATTCCCAGAAAATGGTCTACCTTCTTCTGTTGAAGTTAGAATAGTTTTGCCTGTGTCTGAAGAATAGCTTTGCAAGAGAAAACCCTACATTTTTGCATTTTGACAGCATATGTATCCGAACTAATCATTTAACAGAACCTGATTTGTGTCCTATGCTTTACCAGGATTCCACTATTCAAAGGTAATTCCAAACCTTCCCATATTTGGCTTTTATTTTTTGGCCAGCACCTTCTTGGAGAAAGAAAACTAAATTTCTTCAGGAAGGCAGCCCTCCTGACGTTAGCAAAAAGTTATTTTTTTCCTCTTTTTTTACAGCATTGGGTTATTAGCTATTTGCAGTATTTCAGCAGTGGCTTGCCACAGTAAAGGCAGGCCTGATGTTTAACCTTTAGAGCTCATCCACACAGAACAGGGTTTCAGTGTGAAGTTTTTGTACTATTCTTCAGTTGCTAAGTATTCGTAACTCTATCACACCAGTATGATGGGAGAGGTGAAGATATATGAAAACACAAATCTGTAATTAACTTGAGAGTGTAACATTTAATAGAATTTGAAGGAAGGTAGATTTATTTATTGCATGAGAGAAATTTGAACCTCCATTCTTCCTACTCTCCTCTTCCATACTTCTAATTTTCAGATAGTTTAGAATTAGTCCAGTTATGCTTAATACATGTTTGGGTGTGCATCAGCAATATAAGCCTCTTAGTAACATGTCAGTTCCTCTCACAAACAGGACAACCTTGTGAAGAATAGGTACCAAGTTACTAGAAACTTAGTTTTGAGGGCAGGTTTGGACACAATTGTAGGCAAAACCCATGACCTGATTTACTAGATTTCCTGCTTATGCCTCAAAAAAGCTATTGTTGTAACTGCTTGGGTGAGAGGCCACTCTCTGCCTTCTTGTTTGTGCTTAGGAAGCTGCTCTCTCTTATCCCAGCCTTGCTACAGCTCCTGTAGTGTTTGGAAAGTAAGTGGATGGGTCTAATTAGTCTCTTGTAGCATCAGCACTACTTACGCTCTTCTGAACTGATCAGGAGATGGTGTGGGTAGGTTACTGCGGCTAAACCAATGCTTTGGTAGATCACCTATGTCTAGGGATGAGTAGGAAGGGTGAAACTTTGCACTGACCTTATGAAAAGATCTAGCAGTAGAACATCAAGCCCACAACCATTAGGGAAGGTGTTCTTGGCTCTTAACACACTAGGTACACGTAGTTATATAATTTTAGAGCAAGTAATTTTGAGACTTAAATTTTACCTCCTGATAGTCACAAGAGAATAACCCTTTTCCCATAGACTTTGGATGCATCCAGAAATGGTGCATTTTGTTCACTTGGAATGTATGATCAAGAGTGGGATTGCAGTGGCAGTAAAAATTAGTGCTAGAACCACAGAAATGTGCTATAAGTGGGACTGAAAATAAATATGACAACATGATCTAATTGTGTTGAGATGGTCTTCCTGAAGCTTATGGAACTGCTGATGGAAGACTTATCCAAACTAAAATGTTAGTTTAACCTTTTGTGACTATAAGATGTTTTTTTCACGTTACTGGCATTTCAAGCTGGCTGATTATGTTTGTCTAAATGTTTACAGCTCCAAGTTATTTCTAATTAGAATGCTCTGAAAAAAATAGATAATGCCTTGCCTAACTTTAAACATTCTTGCAGATGCAAGCATTCTAGCTTCTCATTTCCCTGCAGATAAGTTAAAATAATTAAGTGCTTACCAAATTTCTAGGGTTTTTTTTCTGTTATTTATTACCTCCTTTTTCTCATTTACATTCTTGCCTGTCCCCATTTTATTGTTCTTAAAAATATTTCCCCACCTTTCTCTCCTCTTCAGTGTAATCTTCCCTGATTATAAGAAGTGGTATTAATCATATAGTAGTGAACACAATAACTGGCTGGTAGTATCTTGTGCATTGCATTTCTGGCATCAAGTAAAATTTCTTAGATATTGTAATGCGTAGGAATATCAGTAATATACAAGTGTTTCCTTAATCCTGTCAGAAACAATCACAATGGGAATCTACTTCAGTAAAAGCTGCAGGTTTTTGCAGCATGTCTGACTTTTTGCGTATCTAATGGGATTTTAAGTTGTATTTACAGGGCAACAACCATATTTCTAAAAGGTAGATTGTGTTACTGCTTAACTAAAAGGACAGAATCGAGCAGCCCTACTGAAATGCATGTTGCTGATTGTGGAGCAAGTATTTGGTATTTTTGTAATGTGCTGAAAATTATGTAATTTGTGCTTTTGTTATAATACACTTGCATTATAATACACTAGATACAAGTCTGTGGTGAAAATTCCTGGTTTTCTGACACAATTTTCTTGTCTGTCACCTGGACGTTAATAGGTTTCATTGTCTGGAAACTAGGGCTCAAATTTACAGGGATGTTAAAGGATGGTTTTTATCCAGAGAATTTGACTAGAATTTTGTATGATGTGACTGGATTTGCATTACCTCTTTCCATTCCAGCCTTACTTGTAAGGAAAGCTGTTCATCTTGATGTGGCTGTATTACCCTTCAAAACACATAGCTTGGGGATGTGACAGGATTAACAGAATTACTGGGTTGAAATATAGGTTAAATGTCTGTAGCGTGTCCATCTCCAGCAAATATGGCTTCCAGACAGGATAAATAATTTGCATAATGGCTCAAAGAGCAATAATGAATTTGAAGACATTTGGTTTCCTCCCACCCACCATGTGCTGAGGTGTTATATGTGTGCAGCCAGAGCAGGTCTTGGATCATAACAACTCTCTGAGCTTTTGTTTTCCGCAAGTAGCTGCAAAAGGTCACACTCCAGAGAAGCATTCTCTTCTGCTGGGGTTTTGCATCACAGTGGACAAGCTTCAAAAAGTGGCCTTTGCTCATTGAATGCAACTAATATTTTTTTGCCAGTCCAGTGGGGGCATGTGATGCTGACAACAAAATTGATTCTTAAGGTAGTCTGATGTTTTTGCATTTAAGGTTTGTTTTCAGCTGTCCTGGTTTTGCTGGACTTTGTATTAAGGTTTCATGTGTGGCATGTGTGAACCAAGCAGAATCCAAGTCTGAGTTGGACTGAGGGTTGGGGTTGCATTTAAATGAGGGACCGGGGTTGCATTTAAATGATTACTTCAGGACAATCTAAATAAGGGCTACTGAGAGGAGCTATCTTGTCCCCTTCCAGTCATATTCCTGGCTTGTGTCAGTGGTAATACTGGGGTGGCCATGAGGTCAAACTGATCTAAAATATACTCCAGCTTTCAACTACATAATTTCTGTTGCTCATCTCACTGTGAGGTTGAGCAAGTCCTGGTGTTGGCATAGGGGAAAGAGTAGTCAGAAGCTGGAGTGGATGGTGAAGAGGAGGGAGGAAGAGTGGCAGACCACAGAGCTGCCCTGTTCTCAGCAGCACCTCTGCAGCTGCTTTGGCTTAAAGTGATTGTGAGTGATAACCTTAGACAGGAGTAAGAGCCTTGATAATGTTGCATGTGTCAAATGAATTCCTATTCTGATCCCAATGGTACCGTGCTTTTTTAGGGAATCCTTTTAATAAATAAAGTACCATTTTGATTACTATTTCCAACCTCGGGCTGAATAGTTGACAGCAGCAATGCCCCTTACTGAGCTGCACTTGGGGAGCTGAAGATTTTGAAGCATATGGGCTGACAAAAGTGTAGGCAAAATGGTATTCAGAAAGCTCTGAGACTTCACAGTTTCACCTTCATTGCAAAACTATAAGAGAAATCTGAATGTAGATTTATAAATTGTATGCAGTTGCCTACCTGACTGGTGCATCATTTTGATTTTCATTTTGTTAAACATCTACAATAACCAATAAATGGGATTTTCTCCTTTTCCTTGTTTCTCCCCACAAAAAGAAAAAAAAAGTTGTGGAGTTTTTGAATTCAGAGATGAATGAATATTGACCTAAGTGAGATCTTAAAGTCCTTCATATTATTATTTCATGTTTTTTGATTGTCTTTAGAGAGCCACTGGCTTTAACACCCCAAAACAAAAGTGCATGGTTTAGGCTTGTGTAATCACATTCTAATAAATATTTTATTACGGTTTCCGTTGTTTCAATAGATTTTGCTTTATATTTTCTTCCAGCTTTCTTACCAATAGCAGCATATTGATCCTCTTAATCAGAATGAATTCCATTCTGCTAGTAAGAAATTTCACAGAAGAGTCAGCTGGCTTTGTGCTTTGTTTGCAATACATTCAGCCATTTTTTTTAATGCTCCCTTCCACAACGAAGTAAACTTTTTGAATATTTCGCATTTTGTGAACACTTTGAATGCAGAAATAGAATGACTGAATAAAAATGCTGGGTTTTCTCTAGTTCTTCTGTTCAAGTTCTTCTGTTGAACAAGCACACTGACAATTCAGATGGGAAAGAATTTGTTAGGGACTGTTATCTTTCTATAGAAGACCTTGGGTTAGTAATGGTGGAAGTCTTTTTTTGTATCCAGCTCTTCAAGTTTTAAACAACATAGTATATCAGAAAAAGGCAAAATATGTTTTTAAGATGAGACACTCTTAACGGGAAGACAGATATTCTAACTTTCTCTGTAGGAAAGTGTTAACACTAAGTAAATGTGTTTATAGTATTTTTTCCTTATATAATATAATCCTGCTTTTAACTTTTTTTTTTTTTTTTTTTTTTTTTTGTTTTTTATTTTGAGCTGCTTTATTTTTTTGGCACAATATGCTTTTGAAAGCCTTTCTTATTCTGTTGACTTTTTGCGCC
>JAAGNO010022470.1:54199-70648 GCA_033439905.1 Ceryle rudis
GAAACAAAGGTAAAATGATAAAGTGTTTTATTCTTGCTATGTTACTACTCTGAGTATTTTATCTAGTTTTTCTTAAACCCAACAAAACAACAACAAAAAAAAAACCTTCCAAGAGCAGGTCAGAAAGTTGAAAATCTTACGGTTATTTTCCCTGTGGAAAAAAATTTTCCTTTCCTTCCTTCCTCCTGCCACCCCCCCCCCTTCTTTTCCCCTCCCATTACATCCCCCCCCCCCCTTTTTTTTTTTCCCAGTAGCTATCTGAGGTTTAAAAGAAATGAAACTGAAATATGCGTGTACAAGTTAAGCACTATGCTTCAGCTATGCCAGACTACAGGAACACATTCAGTGGTGTATATAAAATAGAACTCCATGTGTAGTAAACTGCAGCAACAGGGCTCCAGGCAGAACTGTTATGTGAATCCTTAACTCAGATGTAGTTGTGAGCTCAAAGCTGGAAAGGCAGTGGCAGTCTGGTAGCTATCAGATAGATGCAAGATTTAGACTATGCTAAATAGATGCCTTGTTAACAAGCAGCCCTTCTATCATGATGAATATGAGCTTCCACATAAGGAAGGTTTTAAATAACTAAGAGAAATAAGTGGGTGGAAGAAAATCTGTCTTGGGAAATAAATTTCTGAAAAATTGTGCATATTTTCACTTCTAAAAGTTTGATTATGCAGTTTGCCTTCTTGTATTGAAGCATTGGTGGCCAGTGAACATAATTAACAGTTCTGGTCCCGCTGTACCTGTGTGTCATAGCAGGGGCGACTGGGCTGAGCTGGACCTTCCTGGCCTTCATCTTCACTGAAGAGCCAAACAAGCTGGGTGCTGATGAAGCTTGTCACTGGTTGTCAGGTGTACGCCTGCGTCACCTGGCCTCTCCAAGCCCAAGTCTGGTTAGCTAGTGGTCACATACAGATATGCTTGAGGGTAAATTCTGTGTGTGGGAGAGGTGAGTCTCAAATTCTCACGTATTATAGGATAAAATATCCTAGGTAATGACAAGAAGGTTCTGGGTTATGTGGGTTTTCTTGTTTGTTGTAGGGGTTGGTTTTGCTAGTAATAAACGAACGTTATGATTCCCATCTAAATGTAAGCCTGGTCATGGTCCAAGGCACGTTTAACCTGCCACACCTCTCATTATGTTTTTAACTCCTGTTTGGTAATGCCTGTTTCCCCTCTCTGTGCCAATAAAGTGCTGAATGCTCTATGGGCAACAATGTTAAGCTTGAATCCAAGTCATGCAGTAAAGTGCTGGCAGCTTTTTCAGGAAAAAGCCATCCTGTTCTCAAGTCCAGGAAGGAACTGGGCAAATGCTAATGGCAGCAACCTCATCAAAATCTGTCTTTGAGCTGCTGAGACCAACACATGATCTGTCCTATATTGACCAAGAGTCAAATTGTGAGGTGTAATTTGACTGCTACTAGATATATTGTTTGCTGGTGCTTGAAGGGTAAAAAAACTGAAACCAACCAAGCCTATGCAGGATGACTCTTAAATACACATCAGTGGAAAACTGAATTTGTAAAACTGCACTGGGTCACAGCAGCACTTCCTTAGGTACCAGCTCACTTGTGTTACAAGGACATCTCCTTTAATGAGATTAAGAAGAATGTCTACACCACAGACTGATCTATGGGCTGCACTTTACAAAATTAAACACTGATTTAGTTTGGATTAATATGATTTATAGATTGAAATGAGCCCTCTCGAGGCCTAAGTAGCTGCTTCCATGCTCTCTGGAGCAAGGGGAGGGTGATGAGGAACATGAGAGCTCTGGTAGAGCTCTAAGCTGTTTCTGCATCCAGGCAGGCATTGGGAAGAAGTAAGAGTGTTTAGACAGTCTGTGATTTTGTGGAGCATCCACTCAGTAAAGAATCTTAAAACTGGGATGCAGTCCAGCTGAAGTTGTGCTACACAGACTAACTCTCTTCTGCCCTTTTTAATTAAGCAAGTGTGAGTACAGTTGAGTAAAAGCAGGGGGAGCAGATGCATGTGAGTCACAGACAAACTTTGTTATGCATCTGAGATATATATTTTTTGATACTGATGTGAAGTATCTTCTTTGCCTCTTGCATATTTCCTAATTCAGGGAAGAGAAAAAAGTAGTGCTCTCTCTTAAATGCATACATGTACAGTAGAAGTAAACTAAGTCCGCTGCTGGAAAGGCTGAATTAAATTGGAGAATGGTGCAAAACCAAAGCAGAAATTACTTTTTAGATTTGGAAAAGAAATCTTATTTTGAAATATTGTTGCTCTTACAGTTATTTCTTTTCCTCTTACCACTGTAAATCTGACTAAAATCAGATTATTGCAGGTTCTGGAAAAGTTGAGACAAAACTTACAAAATTTGGCAGTATTCTGAAATATTTTCCCCAAATGACCAGAGTATTCTTTTTCTCCTCTTCTTTACTGAATTAGTTGGAAAGTAGCAAATATCAAAACAAATATCACAAGCAAAAAGACAATTAGAAGTGAAAAGTTTCCTGCCTTGTTACAGAAGCACCTTCTGTTACAAAATTTGGTTTGCCTAAAATGTGGAGGCTGAATAGTACAAGAACATCCCAATCAATTAACTTCCTGAATAACATCTTGTGAGAAATCTGCTGCTACAGCTAACCGAAGACAAGAAGACAAATACTTCAGTACTGTGAGACTGGTAGGAAACAGGGATATAGACGACATGGATGCCACAGATGGAGAAGAATCCATTGCGCATCTTTATTAAAGCTCTTACTTGAAGTCTCCTTTTAATGGCAGTGTTGGGGGCTCTGGTGTTTCAGATGCAAAGCCTGGTGGAGATTTTATATTCATAAATGTAAAGTGAGGTTTTGGGTTAAATAAGGTGAAACTTTATTACAAAGCTAACTTTCTGCCAAGAAATGTTTTCCTGTTGCAATGCTTTAGAGGTTCTACCAGCTTCTTCCTGCTTCTACAGTTGTCTGGTCAACTTTAGCAACAGACAGTTGTGAACGATGATTTACTGGGATGGCTGCAAATTAAGTCCCTGCAAGCAGAAAATAATTAAATATACACACATAACATACATGCACACACATGTACATCAGCTACAGCATTGGCTCAGTGCAGTTGATGAGTCTTTCCACTGAATGTGCCTTCCTGTGTAGCGTGGTGCTGCCAGGACCCGCGCATCCACCCATGCATCTGGTCCCAGTTCATTGCGTGTGCTCAAGACAAGTGGCTGACACTTCCATTAAGAAAAGCTCTGCAGGACATGGATGCCACTACTAGCAAAACAGCCTGTGATCAACAGGAAGGAAGCTGGAGTGACCTCGTGGAAACTAGATGCTCTTATTTAGATAAGATACTAGATAAGACACTGAAGTGAGTGAATGAGTAGAGAGGCAGATGGAGCTAGTAACAAAAAACATATCTGGGGTTTCATGTAGCATGTGGGCAAATATTGAGATGGTAAGGTGGTAAAAAGAAGACTTCCCTGGAAGAAAAGTAGCAATACAAGTTCATATTATTCTTGCACAGATCTAACCCTGTAGGTGGGTGTTCTTAGGCTGAAATAAGAACATGCCACTGTGATTAAAAGATAACTTGTTCACAGAGTGTGTATGTTTTCCCACACAGAAGATTCCTATGTTGAGTAGTGAAATTGATGTAGAGACTGAGGTTCGGGAATTAGGAAGATATGTAACGTTGATACCGAGCGGATAGGAAAGCTGAGGTCAGAGTAGAGAGGGAGAGTAAGAGGAATTTGCCCTGATTTAGGAATGAGGATTAACTGCTTTTTCTGTGTTATTTTCAAGTTTATTATGTATGATTTTCATTTTCTTAATTAGTTTAAGTAATCTGAAAACTGTGGATTGGATCTGCAACAGTGCTTCAGGGAGAAAGTGAGGTTTGGGGGGGAAAAAATAAATAAAAAAATAACCAAGGACCCAGTAGCCTCCATGGTTTTGTGCCTCAAGTCCCCATGTCAGATCCTTTGTAAATGGTCGCACTAAACAGCGTTGCTGTAGCTGTAATAGCTAATCCTCCAGCTCCCTGCAACGTCTCTTGACAGCACTTAAAATGCTCTTCTGTAGGTTACTGTGGTTGCTATGCTGATTTAAACAAATTTAATGAGCAGCTTTGAAGTCACCGTTGAAAGCCAGTATTTAGGGAGGAGGCTTGCATGTAGCACTGTGACTGTTAACACTGCAGATTAGAATTGAAATGTGTTCAAATTTGGAAAATCATTGAATACTCAAAAGGGGACCTCTAAAAATGAAAAGGCCGTGTTTTAGTGTTCAGTATTCTGCAAACCATCTTTATAAATGTACTTGCAAATGTTTATTTTACTCTTGTGGAAAGCAGTGAGCAGTTTGAAATCAGAAATAACTCAAGCTCTCCTCTTTTTTATTTTTTTTTTTTTTTTTTATGAAGACTTCCTACCATTTGTCTAGAAAAATACATTTCCTCAAAAGCACTATGATATGACTGCCATTTACTTGGGGAAGAGTCGGATGTCATTAGATGTGAACACTTTTCAGTGATAATGTTAGATCTGGAAGAAAAATTTTGTGTCATTTTGTTGAAGCTGACACTTGTGAGCCTGAGGCATTTCCCTCGTGTTTTAATATTGTAGAAGGCTGTGCTTTTATTGTTTGTTTTGAAGTAGATTCTCACAGCAACTCATAATTTTATATTCTAACATATTTGGTTTAATACTGAAATTTGAATGAACGTTTTAAATTTCCGTTCAGCAGGAGAATCAAAAATATATTTTGTGGAATGAAAGATTTTGAAGTGAAAACTTCCCTTAAGATGCATAAGTAACTTCCATAAAGACTCAGTGAAGTCTAATTGCAGTCAACAATTAATCAACAGTGATGAACATACAACAATTTTGTATGGTATTTTTCAGTAATTCTGTCACGCAAAGAACATGCAGTCCAAATAACTTCTGAAACAAAGGCGGGGGCGAACACCGACTAATCCCATCTGTTCCCTCTTACTCTGCAAATCAGTTCTTCCAGCTCTGAAAGGTCAGCGGTACTCGATTACCAGGATGTGAGTTGGTCTGTTAAGTAGGGAGTTGGTGCTTTTGGCAAAGATCCCTAAACAAACTGGGAAATACTAAATGTTTTAGGCTTTGAATTTTGCTCCGCAGTTTGTCTGATTTTTATCCTCCTCTGACTTCTGTATTTGTTGATTAAACCACTGGAAAGTTTGAATTTTTCAAAATGGGGTGTCTGTTACTAAATGTGATTTCAATTGCTTTTTGAACTGTAAGGTTATCAGATGTCTTTTCAACTTTTACTTTTTTTAGTATTAAATTAGGTTTCCTCCAGTAGCTTAAGAGCTGTTCTTATTTTCCTTCAGGAAACAGATGAACAGAAACGCCACAAAATTGCCAGTGAACTTCTGCAAACAGAAAAAGCCTACGTTAGCCGACTTGATCTCCTAGACAGGGTACATTTTTCTTGACTTTCTTTTTATTGCCTTGCTTGAATTCATTTGAATGGCTATACATGTCTATAAATTGCAGAAGAGGTAGTATGTTGTTCACATTTTGCTGACTTTTTTAGTCAGTCATTTGCTCTTGACACATAACTTTGCTCAGGTTTCTATTTTTAGAACACTACATTTTTAAAAGTATTAGAATTTTGCAGATATTAATGCAATATGTTCTGTGTATATAGATGTCACCTTAAGCAACACTAATACGTACCAGTAGCCTTTCCAACAAAGAGGATGGATAACCATTTCCTGGTCTCTGGTAAAACAGAGAAGTGTATCATTTTATAGTACTGAAATGACCCACTAGAAATTTACTAAATCTTTCAAATTTGAGCCACTTAATCAGAATTTTTCTTCAGTGTCATAGAGCCTAGGAAGATGCCCATTCTAAACTGAAAATCCCCTATTTTTCCACTGTACATTTAGACTAAATCCTCTCGAAGTAAACAGGAATTACTCTTCCTGCAAGGAAAGCTTTGAATTCCTGTGCTCTGTGGAATCAAACTGGTATTTCTTAAATGTGAAAGTCTGTAGTTCTCAAGTATTTTCCTTTTTAAGTATTTTTTACTTTCTCACATAACAGTTATATTCATTTTACTTTCATACCTATAGCTTTCACTGCCTTACTCCATGATATTTTTCTCCGATATCGCTGTTTAAATTTCTCAGGTCTAATGCATAAGTTTGTAAAACAGTTGATGAAAAGTAAAAAGTCTCATCTGATACAATAATTGTTCAGGCTGCTTGGGGATCTAAGTAATTGTCCTTATGAAAGTGGATTTACCTAGCAGACCCACATTGAGATGGATATATGGTGTGTTTTAAGAGTTAAAGTATTGAAAAAAAAAAAAACCAACAAACTTTGATTTGGAAAAATCTAAATTTTTTTTTTTTTTCTGATGGGTAATGTAAAATTGTTTTCTTGACACAATCATAAGTGCATTACTCTTATGCCTATTTTACAAATATTAACTGGACAGAGATCTGAAAAATTAGTTTCAAGCCCAGCTTCAAAGTAACTTCATAAAATTAGCTAACTGTCCTCTCGGAGCTTCAGCAAAGTGAGCATGTTTTAAAGTATATGTGAAAGTGTATGGCTTGTTTCCTTCTAAGACACTATTGCCGTCTCAGCTCGGTTCTTGTCTTCAGACTCTCTTATTCTTTCCCAAACCCTTACCCAAACTTCCAAAGCCCTTTTGAGGGACATGCAGTCTGTTCAAGTGGGGAGAGGGAGATAGAGGGGCACTAGTTTATGTGATGTGCACATTAACAGCTGCACATGTCTCTAGCTGTTTTGTACCTGAGTCTCGTCAGGTAGAGCCCACTGATGGAGAAAGAATATATATTTTTTTTTTTTTTTTTTTTTAAACACTAGAGTTCCATCAGAACTGGGCCCCTTTTGTGTTTTAAATGCTATGTCGGGACCACTCATAGTCTATTAAATACTTTGGCTTCAAAAGGATAAGGGGATACAGCACAGAGTGGTTGAGTGAATGGTGATCAAGCATCATGCTAAATGAGAGGAAATCAAGAGTAAAAAATATAACTGGAAGACTGGGAAAGCTGAGAAGATCTAGCTGTTAAAACAGACAGGATGCCTGGAACCAATACAAAATGGCACTGCTTCAGTTTGGCTTTCCTTATGTCTGCTCTGCTTGCAGCGCTTTCTTGGCTCACAATAAAAAAGCGAGGTGTTATGGGGAGGAAAAGCTTTCAACTTCTGGTGAGGAAAAGACAACAAATGAGTTTGTCATTCCCTATCAGTATTATTGAAACTTTAATCTTGCCTCAGTTGGAGGAGGGGTGAGTAGGTCTTCATCCTTCGATTAAAGATAATAGGCTGATAGGTTTGGGTTTCTTCTTCTGTATTGCAGGTATTCTACTCCAGACTCCTTGAAGAAGCCAACAGAGGGTCGTTTCCAGCTGAAGTGATTAACAAAATATTTTCTAACATTTCATCGATAAATGCCTTCCACAGTAAATTCTTACTTCCAGAACTGGAGAAAAGAATGCAAGAATGGTAAGAGGTGATTCACTGCTTAAAACACTGCTAGAACTGTGTCTGTAGAAACTCTGTCACAGGGTTGAGGTAGGGAAGGTACCTTCACAGTTAATTGCTCCAGGCCCAGGAAGTACTGTGGGTAGAATAACATCTGCTCTTCCACTCTTCATCAGGATCTGACTCAGTAGAGGACTTGCATCATTTGCTCAAAATAAAGAACGTGCATCTCACCAAAGCCTGTGAGATTACTCATGATTAAATGCCTTGCCTTTCCGTCTGAAGTTAAGACTGAAATTATGCTACCTGCTGAATTCATTGCACAGAATATAAAATTGAGATAAATAACATCATTGTGGTTTGTGCTACCCTTGTATTAGAGTAACCTTTGTTGTTACCGATTTCTTTAATAAGATGGGATACATTCTTGATTTTCTATGGTTTGTTTTTCTGTTTGAATTAGGAATCAATGTCAGGTATGTTTTGGGCCCATCTTTATTCCAGCTTTTCTTGACCTCTGTTTGAAGCAAGCAAGAAGGATAGTTGAAGTGTAAATATACTCTCTAATGATCACACATACATCCTGTAGTATCTCTATCCTGCCTTGGTGTATGCAATTCTGAAGATATTAAAATATGTCCACATATTTTTGGTCTCTTTTATGTAATTGTCAAAAAAAAAAAAAAAAAAAAAGAGAGAAAAACTTCCAACTCCATTTTATCTAAGGTTGATTACGAGGAATTCAAGGTTTGTCCATGTATCATTTCTAGTATAACTCTCATATAACTCCTCAACTGTCAAAAATCACACTAAAAATCTTGAGAAATAATGTATTTTTGTGACATATATGAAAATCTACAGCTCTATGTCTCCTGACTCTGTAAGATGATTCCTTTTGAAATGCTGATTCTTTAAAATAGAGTGGTTACTGCACACAAACACATGGTAGCCCTCTATAGTCTATAAAGCAAGAAAGTTCTGGAAAACTATATCTAAAAGCAAGACATATTCTGGAGAACACATCTTATGAGGAGTGGCTGAGGGAAATGGGATTGTTTAGTCTGGAGAAGAGGAGGCTCACAGGAAAATTTACTGCTCTACAACTACCTGAAAGGAGGCTGTAGTGAGGTCTGTGTTGGTCACTTCTCCCAAGTCACTAGGGGTAGGACAAGAAGAAATAGGCTTAAGTTGTGCCAGGGGAGGTTTAGATTGGACATTAGGAAAACTTTCTCCACTGAAAGAGTGGTGAAGCACTCAGACTGAAGCAGCTCAGGGAGGTGGTGGAGTCACCACCCCTGGAGGTGTTAAAAACATGTGTAGGTGTGGCTCTTCAGGACATGGTTTAGTGGTCGTGGTAGTGTTGGGTAGACAGTTGGACTTGATCTTAGCGGTCTTTTCCAATCTTAATGATTCTGTGAAAGTAAATAAAACATAAGCATATAAGAAATATAGGAAAGCTTACACTTTATGTTCCTTGCAGAATGATGGTGTAAGGTAAATCCATCTGTTTCTTCCAATCAATTGGAAAAAAATCTGATAGGAAATAAGAATGCCTGTATTAAAATAGTGTGTATTCATGAGAAATTCAGTTTAACTTATTTTTATGAAGTTTAAAAAGCAACTTACATTACAGTATGTCAGTGCTGTATATACTTGAAATGAAATTTGTGACATACTCTTAAAATTTTGTTCTAGACACTTTATAGAGCACAGAAGATGGGTTGTGCTACCTTATGTATTTGCAAAATGCTAAATTGCTTGCTAATGTTTTGTGTATAATTATATAGCTTCAAAGGTTGAGAAGTACTTTTGCATATGAGCTGTGACTATTGGTGCAAAACCAATAAATTGCATCATAAGGATATTAACTTTCCCACATTGCTTGGAAACAACCTCTGTGCTGTACCTGAGACTGTATAAAAATGTTCTTAAAACATTATGCTTTTGGGAGGAGTTAGACTGAATTTGAAGAGAAGTCTTTCTGATCATTGCTGAAAGAAAAATCTGGGATAACTTTCTCTCTCCTTCACCAGAAAAAATTTTCTCTGAAATTATCCGGCACAACAGCTTCTGCCAGATAGAGAGTTCACTTTCCTCAGCAGTTCCTCTAATCAGACATAGAAAATATTTAAGTATGTTCTATTGTTCTTCTATTCTTCTTCAGTTTCCAGTACATATAGCTGGACAAAAATTTCTGACTTTCCTTGAGCTGTGATTTGTTTTGAAAACTTAAGGTAAAAACATACAGTTTTTCAACTGGGAAAGCAAATCAGAAGGAGATTCTTCTTAGCAGAAAAGGCAGTGTGAATCTAAGTTTATCGAGTAGAAATGAAATAGTCTGGTAGTTGCATTTTAAATGAGTTGAGCAACGGCTGGAGCTGAGTCTTTTACAGCATATGGCTTGAAAACACTGGAAACAGACTTGTTGCAATGTATTTCCTATGAAAAGAGCATAACAGAACCTAACAGTGATCCCACATCAAACAAAATGCCTGTCTATCTCTGTTCTTTGTACCTAAGGCTGACCAATAGCAGAAAAAGGAAAGAGTGTAAGAAACACAGTGTGATAGCCTTCCAGAGGGCAAGGTTTGATGAAATTATTTCCTTCTTTCAACACAAAGGTTTGGAATCTGGCAGTTACAGAGCTGACCTCTTCATATGATTTGTTTTGCTTTGAAATGGCAACTTTCAATTTTGCTGGACGCCTGTTAGCTTGTATATTGGAAGAGAAAGCACTTGTTCTGTACTCATCTTTTGCTGTGCTGTGATTTTACAGACCTTTGCTTAGTTTTCTTGCAGCCACGACGGCTTTAAATGACATGTAGCAAACCACAATTACTATGTCAGCTATTTCATGTTTGAGTTTTTAGAATGCAGACGTGAATATCGTGTTCTGACAATACAGAAATAAGCAGTGTTTCTCTACCTACATTACAACGTAACGGGCCTTTGTCTTGGCCCATGTAATGATCCTATCTTTGTTGTCTGGCAATAATGTAGTGCTGATTTGGCTCCATGGTGAGAGTTCCCTATCCAAGAGAACAGTAACTGTCCTGGACCTTACAGAATTTAGTAGAATTTCATGATTTGGTTCATGGTGCGTAGTACTTGAATGGAAGATGAACTAGTAATCTACTCTTGTAAGTGCATCAAGGGAGGATTACACTCTCAGAAGGTTCTGTTTTCTGTGACATCCCCTGTCCTTCCTATTCTTTTAGACCCATTTGTGTGATGTGGACTTTGTCTTTCTTACATGAAATGATGACAGATTTGTGTTTTTACAAACTTCAGTTTTTAGATGTATAAGAGCCTTGCAGTTGTGAAATTTTTGATTCTTCAGAGAGAGTAAAATTGCAGCACTGTGTAAATGACCTGCCATAGGTATTCAGGGAGCAGGCATAGCAAACTGTTCCTAATTCTTAGGTTATAAAAGTTTTAACATTTTCTTCTAAAGTCTGTCAAGTAACAGTTGTGAACCAGTTAAATAGATTTTGTGTGTGTGTGTGTGCCAGTTTCTTTAGATACAAAGATTGCCACAGTCTTTTCTGCTTTAAGTTATTTTTAATTGTGAATTTTAAAATTACTTATCTTTAAATTTACCACTAAACTTAAATGTCTGTGGCTTTTTTTTTTTTTTTTCTGGTGACCTTTAGAAATGTATTCACGTTTCCTTCAGTTTTGTTGGAATTGTCATGATTTGTATTTTATTTTCAGTTAAAAAATATGCTGCTACATTGCACTAAAACGACAAATCAGGGAAATAGCATTCAGTGAATCAAAGGAGTGGGTTTTTGGTTTAAATTGCTATCCTGCCTTTGAAAGTATATGTGTCTGCTTGCAGGTAGAGTGATTGAACAAATGTGTGAAACTAATTAAGGGCAGAGAGACTTGGTGATTTCAGACACCAACTTCCCACCCTATCTTATCCCCTTCTCTAATTGCCAGGCCCAGCAGTAGCTGAGACCTCTGCCAGGTTGGACACAGCTACCTTATGCTCCCCTCATAGGCAGCTGGAGCTGGACCAGCCTTTGCCACTCCTTCAATATTCACTGTTCAAATAACTCTTCCCTTCTGCACAGCTTTTCTTTTGCAGAAGTGCTGTGTTGGAGTAGACTGCTGAAGTAATTGCTGTAGATTGCTTCACTTTAGACCACTACCACAACATTGATTTCAGACTTTCAGAAATCTAGAGGTACTGACTTTCTGAGTCTGTCCTTGAAAATGAAATGTGAAACGTGTTTCCTATTAGTTCTCAGAGATGCACGTGTGCCGTTCTGCTGTCTTTCCGTGCATTGAGAGTGCAGCTTCTCTCTGCCTCTCCATCAGTTTCTTTACTGCTCTGTTTTATTTGAAGATGCTATCAGTAATTGGGAAAGATGTGGGAAAGTTCTCACAAAAGGCTGAAGTCTAAGGTATTCTCTCTACTTCATAGGTTTCCTTAGATGAGTAATGACTTTTAAAAGTTGTAAATGCATATACTTAAATAAGGCACACAGGAGAAGCTATACAGTATGGATGTAGTTCTCAGAAAGCCCTACAGGTTAGATATTTAGAGGGGAAAGTACACTCTAAAGAACATAATGTAGTTTTAAAGAGGTGCGAATAAAATAAATTAGGCCGTGCTTTGTAAACAAAGACTTTCAAGTGTTTCATTATAGATACCTTAGCTTTGTTTAGTGTGTTACATGACCTATAATAATTATACATCATCAAAAAGGATACAAACACTCTTTCTGTGTTAATTCTGGTCAGGTTGAATGGTTACATTGGAACTCTATACGAGGTGATCCCAAACAGAAGGATTCTCTATCATAAATGCTTGAAACAGTTTTATAACCTCGTGTGACTTTTTTTTTCTTTCCTGTTTGCTCTGAGAGTCTTCCCTCTTACTTTGCAGGACTACCACCCCCAGAATTGGAGATATCCTGCAAAAGTTAGCTCCTTTCCTCAAGATGTACGGAGAGTATGTGAAGAATTTTGATAACGCAATGGAATTGGTGAAAACGTGGACTGAACGGTCACCTCAATTCAAATTTATTATTCAAGACATTCAAGTAAGGGGGAAAAATACTGTAGTTTCCAAGTTATACAAGTATACATAAAAATACTTAGGTTTGTGGGTGAAAAATATGATTGAAGAAAAAATTAAATACCAAATCTCTTAGAATTAAGGGTTGTTTTCATCCACTTCACAACACGTTCTGTTTCTTCTCCTTCACCCTTCACACATGCGCAAATACCCACAAAAGTCCACCCTTTCCCATAAAATATAGAGGACCAAAGTAGAAAGGTGAAAAGTGAGAAGACTTTAAAAAAATACTACATTTGATCATAGATACCAGAAGTAAATACAGGTTTAGGATAAAAAGCAGCTGTAAATTCTTGCTCTCGATCCCGAAGTACTCCTTTGGCTCACACCAGTGCTGTCATGCAGAGAGCACTGCACCTTGGAAGTAAGTGTATAATCCTAAATGCTGAGCCACAAAAGGTAAAGCCAAGCAGTTAAGCAACGCACGGTTCTTTTCAAAGGTGCGTTTTATACCCTCTAGTGCTCCCTGTAGGTTTCTTTATGAATTGGCAGGTATGTGGCTTCCTACTGCAGACGGAGCAGCTAGAAATAGGGTAAGGTATTTCTGCTTAAATTTTACTGCTGATCTTCTGACTCCAAGGCAGGGAAAAGGACTGTGTGTATTTTAATGTAATCTTTTAATTACATCTAAGATTATGGAAATGAACACTGCTGAGGGGGTTTTACATTATAAATGAAGCTCAAAGAAAGCACTCCCTTCTCAGATAGGTAAAATATACCTTTGTAACCCATTTAAGTGACATTTTCTAATGTGGGGTCACAAAGCATTCTTATTAATTCAGTAGAAATTCTCTTCTCTGAGGTATTACAAACCTAATTTAAAATACGCTGGAGTTTGGGAGATTTTTTGGTTGGACTTTTAGTTATGAATTGACCACTACAGGATACAGGAAAGTTTTAAAAATTATTTTTAGAAATGAATTCCTAATTATTTGTTTTGGTAAAGTAGTTCTATTTTCTTTCAAAAGGTCTGTCATGCATGTTTCTAAATACATTATTTATGTTTCATCAGTCATAACCTTTATTTTACTATATCGTAATAACATTTGCCTGCTACATTGAAATATGTTTACAATTTTTTAGAAGGAAAAAGTGTGTGGAAATTTGACATTGCAACATCACATGCTAGAACCAGTGCAACGCATTCCACGCTACGAGATGCTCCTAAAGGACTACCTAAGGAAATTGCCTCAGGATTCACTAGACTGGAAAGATGCTGAAAGTAAATATCTTCTAGTCATTGAAATAGCTGAAGTAAGATAGTTGTAAGAGGACACTGTAAATTAGAGATATTTTCAGGAAAAAAATGAAGAAGCAAAGTCCATCTGAAGAGAATGAGAATTTCTTAGCGGAGTTGTAGGTGAAAAAAATCTGTAGTGGATGAAGTTAACATAAAAACTGTAAAGCCTTTAGTATTCTCCTCCTGCAGCACATAAGTTTTGCTTTAGTTTTGGAATAGTGCACAGGTTTTGATTTGCTTGCTTCGCAAATGATCAGGGATTGTGAAGATTGTTTTGTTTTGTCGGCATTTTGGTTTGCTTTATGCACATTTGGTATGTATGTCTCTTATTTGTAAAAAAGTGGAGCTACACTCATTTTTCTGTAAGGAAAAAGAACAGCCTGTTTTTAAACTTATTCCTCTCTGTATTTAAACAAGAACAGTTTGAGATATTTCCACAGACTGTTCCAAATTACTTGCCAGATATATTTTTTTTAATACTTCAATTTATTGTTTGTAAGAGATAAATATGTAAAAATGCATCTGTTTGTTTTTACTTTTTTTCTTTTCCCTCTGTCTAGAATCCCTGGAAATTATATCCACTGCAGCCAGTCACTCTAATAGTGCAATAAGAAAAATGGTAAATGATCCTTGTTTTCCTGTTTGTTTTTCAGTATTTTACATTTGAACATGTGGTGAAGCTAGGGGTGTGAATCACAAATCTTGCCTAAAATGGCAAAAATTAGTTTCCTGGGTCCAAGTGATTGCTCCTATTTAATCCACTGATGCGGCCCCTGGGAATGATAGACAAAATTTGGCACTGCATCTAATTCTGTCAAGTGGAAAATGGGACAGACTGGCTTGTTCTCCTGGCTGAAATAGCTGACACTCTACACTGGACTCTTAACCATGTTTGATCTGTTTCTGTTAGTGGAAGGATAATGTTTATAAAGAGTAGTTACTGTTTCTCTACCATATTGGGCTGGCACGATAGGTACTTCATTAAGTACGTGAGATATTTTGGACAAGAAAATGCAGCCTGTGTGTATAACTGCATTTTTTTAATTAGCAAGGAGATAACATTTCTAAAAGTACTTGTTACTATATCAGTGAAGTTAATCAGTCTGTTTTGCTACACATACTGGGTGTGGATATATATGTTTTTCAAAGCTAACGTTCTCCAGATGTACGTAAGCTCTCATCATTCAACTTAAACACACTTAAAGATCTTTGCTTTTAATTCCCAAGTTTTATAACTGTATTTTCACTGTAAAGGAGAATCTAAAGAAGTTGCTAGAGATCTATGAGATGCTGGGAGAAGAGGAAGACATTGTGAACCCTTCAAATGAACTGATAAAAGAAGGACAGATCCTTAAGCTTGCTGCTCGCAATACATCTGCTCAAGAACGGTATCTTTTCCTGGTAAGTATAGTAGCCTGTGTTTGCAGGAGTAGCTGTGTACCTTCCTAGACCTGAACTACCAAAGAGAGGGGGAAATCCTCTTCTAGTGGGTGTCAATGTCTTTCTATGAAGAAAATGTAATTTTGAATGGAATACATGGTTTTAAATAGATGGAAACAATGTCTAGCAACTCAGTTTTTAAAAAGTGGCTGCTTATTTATAAAGGCAGGTCATAGACCATGACAACTTTGACATTCTCAAGAAACTGAAATGACAAAGTTTAGGATTTTAGTCCTGATCGATTGTGTGTGTTTGGGTCCCAGTAACTGTCATGGCCCTCTGGGAGCTTGTTACTGTGGCAGATCATCCTCGCTGTGTCATGTGTGCCTGTGTCCTGTCCTGGAAGTAACAAACTACAGCCATGCTTCTTTACAAGTCCCTTGGAAAAGGTTTGATGTAGGTGATTACTTCCCATGCATTAAAAATTGCTAACATGTTTTTGCTTACGGGCCTCTGGCATCACTTGTCTTCTGGTTAATAGAGACTAGTAAAGGGTTGCTGAAGCACATCTCGTGCTTATCTGTGCTTCAAACAAAAGGATAAATCACTGAATAGTAAGACCTCACATGGGTTAGACAGCTGATTAGAATGATGTGCACTTCATATGAGAGGTGAAAAGTTCAAATGTGATGTATCTGATACAAACTAGGCAATAGGCTAGACAGGATTTCCATGAAATAGGATTTAACTGAAGTGAGTTTCTCTTTGTAATAATTAATTCTGAGAAAAATGTGAGGGAAGAAATTGGAGAAAATGAAACACTATAGATCTGAATTACTATCTGTGCTTCTAGGCTGTGGCTTTAGGCATTTAAACATTAATTAAAATTCTCACCTTTAATTCCTCTTCAAGGAATATATCTTTGTCCTTCCTACTTATTATCTTTTCCCTGTGATATTGAGGGTTTCAGTGAATAAAAACTCTTCAAGAAATGTGAAGCTGTCTTTTAATCTTATTTCTAAGCAAATCTTGCATTAGGAGCTTTGGTCTTTCCACATATCATCTGAGTAGGAAAGAACCTGATTTCTCACCCACTAAGTCTAGCTTTGCGATTTTGTCCATCTCTCAGTAGGAACTGTGGCTGTATCTCTGTTAATGCAAAGCCATGTGTTTCTTTTTTTTTTCTCCGCAGTTTAACAATATGTTGCTCTACTGCGTCCCCAAATTCAGCCTGGTAGGATCAAAGTTCTCAGTTCGAACCAGAGT
>JAAGNO010022471.1:0-45975 GCA_033439905.1 Ceryle rudis
TTGAGGCCCCATCCCTGGAGACATTCAAGGTGGGGCTTGACAGAGCTCTGAGCACCCCGCTCTAGTTGAGGATGTCCCTGCTGTCAGCAGGGGGGTTGGACTAGATGACCTCTAGAGGTCCCTTCTGGCCCAAACCATTCCATGATTCTATGAAAATAAAAATATTTAGATTCAGTTTCCTGACATTAATGTGTGCTGTCTACACCATACTCTCAGATCCAGGGTCTTGTTCCATTACACCAGCAGGATCTATTTTGTGTTCAGGCTTTTTCTAGAATAATGACTGCAAAATCCTACTGTATTTACATTATCTAAAAGAATTTTGTTCATGCCTTTTCTATAAGGTAGACACTCAGTGCTGTCGCCATTTTACTGTCTAAAAAAAGCAGGAAGGGTGAAATGCAACAAGTTCAAGGTGACGAAGCATGTTTGCAGCACAGTAAGCCATTTGATTCTTTCTGTTTAGTAGGTGAGGATGTATGTGCTTCCAAAAGTTGAATTATAGCTGGAAAAGGTCTATGAGATTTATTGCATTGCACCAAACAATCGGCTCATCCAACTCCACGTATTGTCTTCTAATTTGATGCATGAAACTAATGGAAACAGAAGCAAGGTCATCTCAAATGAAAAAGACTCACCTTCTGTGCACAGAAAAAAATGCTACATTTAGTCTGAAAAACCAGAATTGTAAGCAAGGAGCTGGAGCCTGAAAGTATGTGTGCACAAGGAAGAGACTGCAACTAGCTGGAGGGGGAAAACGGCAATAAAAAGAAATAAAAAAAGTACAAACAGCTTTTTTTAATGCTTTCTGCTGATTAATATAACAATCTGGAAATGATCAGTATGATGTTTGGGCCACTAACAAAACTCATAATTCCAGTCCTGTGATATTAAACATAATACCAAGGAAGATTATTTTGTGCCAAACTTTCCGTAACACCTGGTGTTAGGAAAATATGCTTTCTATTTTTCTCTTCTTTTATTAAAAGAAGACATTGCCGGTCTCTTTCTTCTGTAAGTATGCCATCCGTTTAGTTTTGCATGATTATTCCCTCTCTTTATGAAGAAATACACAGCATATATATAGTGAAACACTGTCACTAATCATACACTTCCTCTAAGCCAGAAAGAAGATGAGCTGAAGGTGACTCTCATTCCACTGGCTATGAAAACCACTTCACTTATGTCAGAATGTAGGGTCTTGAAGCCTACTGAGGCATAATTACTCATGCACAATTAGTTTTGTTGGGTTTAATTCATTTCATTGGATGAGGGCATGTGACAGTCATACAAAACAGGCCCTGATCTGACCGATGGCCTGAATTTGGCATTCAGAAATGGGAAACTTCAAAAAACCCACCTTTTCATTTATTGGTGTCTCTACATTAACCTGATCTGAGCCAGAATAAAATCTAGTGCTGTTAAGATATTAATATTATTAGTATCCTATTTTTATATAGCCATTTTCAGCAGCAGATCTTCAAACACTACCTAAAGTAGTTCAGATCTACCAGGACCCCTTCTAGATGGAGAAATTCATGTCTCTGGCCAGGAACTGATGTGCCCAAGATCACATAGTTACAGAATCCTGTGCAAGTCACTATTTTCTAGCCAGAGCTCTGTATTACATTGCTAAATTCTAAGACAGTTGTGGTGAGTTGACCTTGCCCAGCTTGCCATCCACTCTTAACTCCTCCTCCTCAACAGGACAGGTGGAGAAAACAGGATGGACAAGGTCTTGGGCAGAAATAAAGCCAGGGATATCACTCAGCAATTACCATCACAGGGAGCACAAACATGACTTAAGGAAAGTTAATTTAGTCTAGTACAAATTAGAACGACCTGTGATCATAAGAAACAAAGTTAATATTTAAAAAATGGGTCCCTGGCCCTTCTTCCCAAGCTCAGCAGCTCTCCTTTGCTCCTGACTCCTCCCCTGACTGAGGGTTGCAGAAGATGGAGATGGGGGTTGCAGTGAGTTCATCCCAGGCCCTCCTGGCCGCTCCTCCTCCTCCACCTGGGCACAGACACCCCATACATCAAATTCTGTCATTTTTTTAATAATAACATCTCTTAAAACAAAATGCTTATCTATATAAAAACATGTGTTTTTCAAATGTGGCACTTGGTGTCTGCGTAGTCACCCAGTCACTGTGTTTTGGCCAAGGAAGTTCTGAGGGACTAACCCTGATGGTTTCATGGTCAGATTCAGGTCTCCAAACACAGGCTCTTCCCTGCTCCAAAACCACAATTAAAATGCCGACGGCATAACCTCTTATCAGGGTAACAGCAACCTTTGCAATCTGCATTTGACTTGTTAAGGGAATGCCGAAGCCGCTGGGCTGTGGGACCCATGGTTTTTTGACTTGGCCATTCACAGTTGAGGCTGTCACCGTTGCCATCTGTAGGTCCAGCAACTAGCAAGAATGAGCAGGTATCAAAGATGCAGACGCACACGCGTCAGATACGTGGCCAGGCACGTCAACCAGCACAGAGAGCAGGACTTTTAGCAGTACCCACATAAAACCCAACAGCACTCACCTAGGCATGAAAAACACAGATGGCTTAATCCTGTTCCTCCTCTCCAGAAGAGAAAGATTGAGGTTCACTAATGATCACACTCACTTTTAACTCTTTAGTATCTAAATACAAACATTGGGCTCCTTATTTGGCTACCAGCTGTAAGCTTGGGTCTTTCCCAGTGCTGGCTGACTAGTCCAGCTTGAAGTTCATACATGAATCACACAGAGAAGGAGGTCACACCCGCAGCGAATTTGAAGATAATATCAAGCTGAGAGCTGTGGTTGACACAGCTGAGGGACAGGATGCCATCCAGGGGCACCTGCACAAGCTTGAGAGGTGGGCCCATGTGAACCTCATGTGGTTCAAGAAGTGCAAGTGTAAGGTCCTGCACTTGGGTTGATGCAATTCCCAGTATCACTACAGACTGGGGGATGATGGGATGGAGAGCAGCACTGGCAAGAAGGACTTAGGGGTGCTGGTGGATGAAATGCTGGACATGAGTCAGCAATGTGCATTTGCAGCCCAGAAAGCCAACCCTGTCCTGGGCTACATCAAAAGAAGCGTGGCCAGCAGGTCAAGGGAGGTGATTCTGCCCCTCTGCTCCACACTCTGGTGAGACCTCGCCCAGAGTACGGTGTCCAGCTCGGGAGTCCTCAGCACAGGAGGGACATGGAGCTGTTGCAGTGGCTCCAGAGGAGGCCAGAAAAATGATCAGAGGGTTGGAACCCCTCTGCTGTGAAGAAAGGCTGAGAGAGTTGGGGTTGTCCAGCCTGGAGAAGAGACGGCTCCAGGGTGACCTCATAGTGACCTTGCAGTACTTAAAGGGGGCTTGTAAGAAAGATTGTGACAGACTTTTTAGCAGGGGCTGCTGTGATAGGACAGGGGTAATGGTTTTAAGCTAAAAGAAGGTAGGTATAGAGTAGATATATGGACAACATTTTTTACAATGAGGGTGGTGAAACACTGGCCCAGGTTGCCCAGAGAGGTGGTCAATGCCCCATCCCTGGAAACATTAAAGATTAGGTTGGATGAGGCTCTGAGCAACCTGATCCAGTTGAAGATGTCCCTGCTTATTGCAGGGGGCTTGGACTAGATGACCTTTAAAGGTCCCTTCTAACCCAAACTGTTCTAAGATTCTGTGAAAATGGGAATAGGATTTAATAAGACAACAGCACAGACTGCAGCTCTCCATTTTCCCATGCTTGTTCCACCTCAGTCCATCTTGATTGCTCCCTGTCTCACCTTTGGCCCTTCCTCTAAATGTCCCATAATAATTTTCATGCATTCCCAAAATTCCCTCAAAGCATTCCACAAGCAGCTTTTCTGCAACCCCACAAGCCCCATCAGATAATCAGTTTGCTCTTTCCTGTGGGACATGTGGGAAACTTGTTTCCTCCCTTCTTATCAGTTACAAAAGTCTGATTGAACCCTCTAAAGGCTTGAGTCATTTGTTCAACGGCCCCTCAGCCAGTGACCTGAGAGCTCCAGTCTTTGCTGTTGTCTATTATCTCTTGTTTTCCTTAGGGCTTGTATATCTAGGCGTTTAATTTATTATTTTCCCTGCCTCTTATCTTTGTCTGGTATCTTTGTCTCTTACACTGATGTCCTTACATTCTACGTATCCTTGCATCAGTCAATTCTTGGATTAAAGAGTTTGAATTAAAAAGAAAAAGACAGCAAGTGTAGAGTAGATCTGAAAGCATGCTAAAGGCTTCGGCTCCAGGGGCACAGCTCAACAGCTGAATCCTGCATTTCATTTCATAAGAGGTGCCAAACCTCCTTCCTCTCTCTGTTTCTCAGCTATTTATATACATCACAGGAAAGACCAAGGCAATGTGGAAATGGATGTGCTGTGCATTTGGTCTGCTATGAGCTGCATAAAGCTGAGCACAAGCAAATCCCAATCTGATGACACTGACAATGAAATTACACAATGATAAAAATTAGTATTTGTTCCTGCTTTATGGCCAAGGGTCAGGGCCACAGAGACTGAATCTAATCCTAAATCATGCACGAATTTTATGACAGACTGAGAATTGGACCTTCCTCCCTCAAATCTCAACCTAGTGATTCAGACACATCACAAAAAAAAAAACAAAAAAAACCCCAAAATTCACATTTGGAACCTTTCCTAAACATGAGGGTACCAAGTTAAAAGATTAAATTCCTGTCTTTCCAGGACACTCCTTGGCCTTCTTTAAGGCTTACCAAGATTTTCTTATTCTTTCAGAGTCCAAAAGGGTCTTCAAGCTTCTACTCCCAGACAAATCCATCACCTTGTTCCCAGAGCTGATTTAAAGGCACTTTTGTACCAGTTTGCACACCAGTGAGAAGGTCTTACCCAGCTCTAGTTAAAGAAGGCAGAGCAGAAATCATCAGGGAAAAACAGTGAAGACACATTTTCGCTCTGTTTTAACCACATGACCTAAATTAAATTAGTACCAGTGTGCTGGCACCTTCTTCAGTCACCGTTGACTTTGCTGTACTGCTGCAATGCAAGATGACTACACAACCCTTTGCGGTCAGCTGCTTGGCAGTCATGTGCATAACATGTTCTCCCCATCTTCACGCCACTGCCTGTGAAGTCAGCAGTCTGTCTGAGGGCAGGCTTCTGTCTGAAAGCCTGCTCAGACATGCAGGGTTTTCTCCTCTCCAGAGGCACCTTCCAGTCCCCAACTTTCAGGCTTACTGTCAAAGGGGACAGCAAGCATAATCTAGAGGGCAGCTTCAAAGACTGGTGAAGATAAGCCAAGAAATAAATGCTAAATTATGCTTTGTGGTGTCAGGGACTCTTACTGATCCTTCATCTGATGGCTGCCATCTCTTCTGCACTCGACCTCGATTGTGGCCAAATGCTCAGCGCCAGCCACCGTGCTCTGCCCACAGGGAAATCCAGGTGTAAGCCCTTCCGAATCTCTTTTAACATGTATAATAATCAATTCTTAGTCTCCTCCCTTCTCTCGTCCCTGAAGAGCACAACTGGCAAATCTTAAAGTAAATTAGACAGCGTAATGGGTCTGTTAATTTGTCCTTGCATTCAGGTCACAGCAGTACAAAAGGTGTGGATCAGCAGCTGGTTCAGGGGTAAACTGAACTGCCTGAGCAGTCACCGTTAATAATCTACACGGTCTGCCAGGTGATCTTTTTCAGAGATTTCCACCCTGTTGGTGATGTCATATGAACTTTGTGTGAAATGCAAAAGCTGCTGCTAATCTGCATTTTTCTTTTATTGATATTAGCACATAAAGAAAGGGTGTGATGGAACAATATTGCTCTGTTGCTAAGTGATGGTCCCTGAATACATGTTGGCAAACCCAATGCAAGCAGAGCAAACTGATTTGGCTAGAGTTTGTGAAAGCCCCACTTCTTCACTAAAAAAATCATTTTCTTGTTTAAGAACTATTGAAAAAGGAATAGAAATTTCATTTCAATGATCCCTGAACCACAGGACTTTCTGAATAGGAGGTTGATTTATCTGAATGTTTTCTTATTTGTATTGGGTTTGTGTGGCAAACTTTTGGTAGTAGGGAGGCTACAGGGGTGGCTTCTGTGAGAAGCTGGTAGAAGCTTCCCCCATGTCCAATAGAGTCAATACCAGTCATCTCCAAGATGGACCTGTCAATGGCCAAGCTAATCACCAATGGTGGTAGCAGCACCTCTGTGAGAACATAATTAAGAAGGGGAAAAAAACCCCAGACCAACAAAACCTGTGCAACACCAGCAGCAGCTGGAAGAGAGGAGTGAGAATATGTGAGAGAAACAACTCTGCAGACACTGAGGTGAGTGAAGGGGGGGAGGAGGTGTTCCAGGTGCTGGAGAAGAGATTCTCTGCAGCACCCTTGATGAGACACGTTGTCCTTGTGCAGCCCACAGGAGTTAATGGTGGAGCAGATACTCACCTGCGGTCCAGGGAGGACCCCATGCTGGAGCAGGTGATGCACCTGAAGGAGGCTGTAACCCCATGGACAGAAGAGCCCATAATCTTGCAGATTTTCTGTCAGGAATAGTGACCTTACGTGGGATCCACGCAGAGACAGTGTGTTCCTGAAGGACTGCACCACATGGAAGGGCTCCATACTGGAGCAGGTCATGAAGAGGTGAAACCCATATGAAGGACTCACATTGGAAAAGTCTCCTGTGAGTGAGAGGCCACTCTGGAGAAGAGCAAGAGAGTGAGGTGGAAGGAGTAACAGAGATAATGTGTGATGAACTAACTGCAACCCCCATTCCCTGTCCCCCTGTGCCACTCAAGAGGCAGAGACAGAGAATTTTGAAGTCAAGTTGAGCCCAGGAAGATGGGAGGGGTGGAAGGAAGATATTTTAACATTTGGGGTTTATTTCTCATTACCCTACTTTGACTGTAAAAAATTAAGTTCCCCAAGTTGAGTCTGTTTTGCCTGTGCAGTAATTAGCAACTGATCTCTCCTTGCCCTTATCTCGACCTATCAACTTTTCATTGTATGTTTTCTTCCCCTGTCCAGCTGAAGAGAGGGAGTGATAGAGCAGCTTGGTGGGCAGCTGGCATCCAGCCAAGGACAACCCATCACATTGTTACTCATGATCAAGTTTTGCTTAATTATTAAAATAAGCTAATACATTTAAATATGAACAGTCATAACTAAGGTATCTCATCAATCTGATGCTCTATCTAGTATCAAAAACTACAGAGCATGTCTTTGGGAATCAATTTAATCCAAACACAAACTAGAGACACTATTATGCTCTCATAACTATGCAGCCATTCTCATGCCTCTTTTTTACCCCACTTACTTTTCAATTTCATCTTATTTTTAAATTGCCTAGATTTGATACACATTTTAGTGACATTTGTAAAATCCCTATAATAAAAATATCTTTAAACCTGCTACAAATATCTTTAAAGACAAGTGCATACTCACTGATGTGCAGAGGAAGGTTTCCCTCTAAAAATCCACAATTTAAGTAATTTTTACCATTCAAATTGGAAATATACTTTCCACATCATTTAAAAAATAATAAAAATATCGTCTCTAAAGTCAGTCGGTTTATGCTGCAAGTTCAGTATCACACTCCTGAACAAAATAAAAAAAACCAAACAAGAACAAGCCAACAAAAAAATGGAAGCCCGGTGAAGGAATAGGCATCTTACTGGAAATGTTTGATAACTGTTTCATGCCCTAACTACCATTCTTATTCTTTGCAGGTGCAGGTGCTCCTGTTATCAGTTAGTAGTTGGTTTATGGCTAAAATGCTTTAGTTTATCCCATTAGGCACAGATAACAACTGTTATCAATTCACGGGCAGGCCTTAACTCAAATTTAAGGTGTCTACATGTGCAGCTGACTAAGCTGCAGGCACTTAAAAATGAAAATCTAATCAATACCTTCAGTACGAAACCAGCCGGAAGATATTTTAACCTGGTTTGTGCAATGTGTACTCTAAGGCAGCCTTCATTTTAGTGAGTGAAAAGTTTCCTCTTGACTTTAAAGGAAGGTGAATCATGTCTCCTGTTCTGTTTACAGGCCAATGCACAGACCCTTCTCTTTGAACAGACGTTGCGAGTGCATTCACAGACCTATAACATAGCAAGAAGGGTGATGACATTTGATCACTTCACACATCCTTCAAAATCAAATATGGAGTGTGTCCTAATTTGAGACAATTCCTGCAAATTAATGGTATCTGGGACATACATCCATTGCCATGAGAAAAGTGACTTAGTCCCTTTCCTGCTCTTTTTTTGTTGTTGTTGCTAGGGATTTATGCTGAGAAACCAGAGCCAACCTGAGAAGATTTAAACGCCTGCTTTTGGTGAATATAGTTTCACAGAATCATAGAATCATTAAGAATGGAAATGACCTTCAAGTCCAACCGTCTACTAAACATTCTCATGACCACTAAACCATGTCCTGAAGTGCCACATCTGGATGTTTATTGAACCCCTGCAGGGATGGTGATTCCACCCCCTCCCTGGGCAGCCTGTTCCAAGGCCTCACCACTCTCTCAGCAAAGAAATTTTTCCTCATATCCAACCTCAACCTCCCCTGGGGCAACTTAAGCCCATTTCCTCTCATCCTATCACCAGTCACCTGGGAGAAGCATACGCTTCTCCTTTCTTCTCCATGTTCTTCTGATATGGTGCAAAGAGAACATGAGCCATGCCAGCTCTCACCTGGCAATGCTTTTGCTCATCAACCCTGGGGTAAATGAATGGCTGCATGCTGACTAAACCATGGAAAAATGAGGACTGTCTTGATGTTTACCAGATTAAATCATTACTTTTCAACTTGAAAATGTTTTATTGTTCTGCTGACCCTTCCCAATTTTTCAGTTCCTCACGGCAAAAAAGTCAAAGCAAAAATACAGAAATGTCACTGCTCTGCTGCACCCAGAAAAGTAAAACCCAGCTTAAGTCTGGAGCTGTGGTTCATGTCCGAAGTTCTTTGATAATACAGACTCTAACCAAGGGAATCGCTTAATTCTGTTCAGTTTTCTCATCCCCACTCACACCCATGATGAGTTCCTGCATAAATTAAACAATAATTAGTTGTGTGACATTTCGGACCACGTGTTGTGGATTTTAGAGTTAAGATTTCCTGCTGGAATCCAATCCACGCACTCAGTTTCTCCTTGTTTACTCTAACAGTTTCCCAAGTTTTTTTTCACACAATGTGGTTCCATGCATAATAATCAGATCAGGGTAAGGTTACATAACAAGAAAGAACTTCACTTTCATCCTCTCTAGGTAATAGATGAGCAAGCCAGACAGGAAATCAGTCTGCTTTCAAACAGGGTATATTTAAAAATTTATCACACAACGATATCTTACACTCCCTAGGTTTAGAGCAAAAAGTGTGGCTTGATAAAGAGGCACCGAAAGCAAAATGGTAACACAATTGGAAGTGTACTGCATGAAACAGAACCACCGACAACATCAACCCTGCTATTAATCATTCTGTTGAGAGCGGCTATTTATCAAGCAATGAATCTCCCAGCAACTATGGCTTATATGGCTTGAACTGAAAGAGCCCTGAATGATCCTTGAAGGATAAAAGAAACATAAGTCACATGAGCCTTTGCTTTCCTGGGTCAGGAGAAAAATATGGAACTACCATTAAAGTCATAATGGTTAGGCTTGTGCCTGTTGCAATAAATCAGGGGAGGAGCAACAGGAGAAGAAAGCAGAAAGGGTTCTCTCAGCTTCACCTCCAACTCTCTAAACATCAGCGTCCAGAGGAGCAGGCTGCACAATGACTGCTCCTGGAGAAGAGGACCTGGTTATAGCCCTTCCAAGAGTGGTGTTCTTCACCTGTGTTCACAGGGGCTTCTGACAGAGCTGTCGTAGGGCAGTGGAGAGCTCCCCCGCAGTTTGCCTCTTTTCAGGTGGGCAAGGAGATGGATTAATTGGCTTGGAGGCTCACCCATCTTCTCAGGACCTGTTCCAAGCTTCCTACAAATCAAAAGAGTCAAAGGAGGAGGAATCCGGAAGAGGTGCTGTCCGAGACAATATGCCCAACAGATGCTAGCTGGAAGTCATCACTAGTCCTGATGATTGGAGAGTCCTCTACTGAAGATATATCTGAGGAGAGGACTCTGATGTGTGGGTGGTAGAGTGGGCACTTTTTCCCACTGAGGAGGGGCAGTGGTGAAATGCTTTTGATGTTAGCACATCCATTTACACATCTGGTCTTCAGGAGACTCATTCTGCTGGTTTTAATGAAGAAAGAGGATGCACTGTGTGGTGAGGGAAGTTTGCCCTGCTGGCATTATAACTCTCCATCTGTTCTGCAGGCAGAGTGAACATTTCTGTGTCAAGAGCAGTGATATCAACATTAAATGTACTTTTTTTTTTTTCTCTTTTTCAGGGAAACAAATAAATAAAGGAAAAGAATCAGAAAGAAGTGGATAAAAGTGCATAACTTTCCACAGGCACTTCTTTTCTGAAGAGAGAAAACAGTCTGGGTGGATGCTGAGTTGAAAGAATTCATGAGTGAGCATGTCAGTTAACAGCGATTTGGCTTGAATGATACCTTCCCAGAGGAAAGAGGTAACTCATAAAACTTTCCTTCTGGAAGCTCACAGATTCCAACTAATTAATTGCAGTGAGGTATCTTTTAAACTAGAGGTGTGCCAAGACAGACCCAGTTGCTTCTGAAACACTTACTGTTGCCAAGTCTTGCTATTATTACTTTAAAGACCAGCTCCAACATATATCAATGCAAAAATCCTTGGCAGTATAAAGATAATGCAGAAGTACAGCAGGCTTTTTTACAGAAAAAAAAAGTAATATCTCAATGAAGATAAGAAAGGGAGGGAGCACAGGAAAACAGGACTTGCTCTGAAGCCTTTGAACTTGAATGCCTTGGAATAAAGCTCTGTGCCCTGCGGGCTCAAAGGCTGGTGAGCATTGCAGCTGGTTTGTCAGCTGAACAGTTTAGGGTGACCACATCATCCTCCCTGCTTTAAATATATCATTGTTCAGGTCTTCAGAGAGAGTGCTGCTTCTTCCTGTGTCTTCTTTATTTGACATGACACTCCACGGGCTGGGATTTGCCCTCTACCAAATGTTCCTGCTTTTACTGTGTACACCTGGGGGGTTTGTAATGCAGCCTGGCCAGGATGGTCTATTGCCTGAAGAGGAGGAGGGAGGTTTTTAGGCCCCAAGAGTTGCACTGAGGCTGCAGAATGCTACAAGGAGGGCCAATATCATCTGAGTGTCTTTCCAAGCAAAATGCAGACTGATGTGTTTGATTTTGCTCTCTCATGGCAACCTCCCCAAATGCACAAGCTGACTTGTGCTTATTACTTGCTTGGAAAACAGAGTAAATGAAGAAATCCTCTTCAATAACCTTCAGCTTTGTTCCTGAGGACAAAGCTGGCATAGGTGGGCTACATCTACACGGTAATACATAAATGAATAAATAAAGAGGGGCTTTTCATTACAGTTTATTAACTCCAGTTAAAAATCTGTGCAGACAAGGACACTTGCTTTTTAACTAGCAGTTGCAGCTCATGACAAAACGCTTACAGAGTATCCTGCCAAACCAAACAAAAGCCTATATTGCTGTTTGTTTCATTTTGTTTTTCATTGCTATTTTAACCTGCGATAAGACCACAGCTCTTCTCATGATGGGTAGGTTGACCTAGATTAACCCTTGCCAGGTTTCTGGATCATATAGAAGATGTACAAATACCAGGGTGATAGCTAACCTTAGAAAAACCTTGATACGTAGCTTGAAATTTACGTGCAATACAGCATGAAAGATTGAAGTCAGTGGCAAACAGTTTTGTTTTGAATCTGTATCCCTCACAAGAAAGGAAAACTAAAAAAAAAAAAAAAAAAAAAGAAAAAAAAAAAAGAAAAGAAAAAAAAAGAGAGAATGTGCAATGACCTAAATAAGCTGTATTTTATCACGCTTAAAAATGAAAAGCAAAGTGGAACCTCCATGTTTATAGCCCTGAGCCCACAGAGCCACAGATGGAGGTTGCCACTTTGAATTTTTCAACGAACATTGTTCATTAAAAAGTGCCGAGGAATAATAGGTAGCAGAAAACTTGCTCAACTATTAATGGTGTCAGTCTGCTAGAAAGATGTAGGAAAAAGAGATAATAATGATTATCAAAAAGTAGGAGAATAAGGTGGAAAAATAAACTATTATTTCAAAGCCATAAAAGCACTTGGGAGGCAGTTTTTCATCCACCTTTTTCTACGTCTGACTTTTGCACATCAGAGCAGAGAGATCTCAATAGAAAGACAGTTTGAAAAGATTGATGAGAACTAAGAGGACCAGAGTTTTCTTTTACAAGTGACTGTGCATTTTGATTTAATATTCAGCCTTATTAGATGCAAAAGTGTAAAACTCACAGTGCTGATTCAAGACAGAGCCCAGGAAAATGATATTGTAAGAGGTCTGAGACAGGGATTGTACAACTGGGGGTGGCTCTGGTCAGCCTCACCACCACCTTCCATGCTCAGATTTCTTCCTGAGGTATCTGCCTTTTTGGGGTACAGCCAAATTGGCTGCCTCAGCTGCTTAACTGCCAGAGTTCACAGGCTAAAATCAGTCCTGATTCACCTCATAACACTAGCTTATAAGTTGCAGAGATTCAGCAGCTGCTGCAAGAACAGGTGAACCATTTCTGCAGATTTTCTTTAAGAAAGGGCTCAGAATGACAACCAGGACCAGGAATACCACTATTATCCTCAGTTCAGCTGAATTTCCTCCTGAAACAGAGGAGGGAAATTTGCCCTTATTCCATGGAAGCACCTAGATGTCTGTTTGCATTAAGCATGGGCTTTACCTCCATTGATTATTGTAGAGTTTAAATGTACATTTAAATGCAACCATATGCGTTTGGGACCTCACAGAAGGTGTGCAGTTTTGAATCTGAGTCTAAGGTAATTCAGACAACCAGCTCATCCTGAATACCACTTCACTGAAGTCAAGAATACATTTTTATTCTTACTGATAAAAAGCACCAAAGTGGTATGATGCAAATGCTCCATGAGCTATCCCAGTAGCTTATTCCTGCTTTGGAATCCAAATCTCTTGATAAGGGAAGAGCAGGATGAAGTGTAATACGTCCTCTGTATACAATTCTGATAACACAATCCTCTTGTAATCAGGCAAGCAGTTGAAGAGTTTACTTAATTAGAAAGCTCTTCTGAGTTTGAATGCGATCTCAGTAATCGATGAATTGCATCGTGATGGTGAAATCGCAATAGGACTTGGCAAACAGAGGTTAAAACAAAACACATGGAAACAACTATTTCAGTCCAGGACCAAAGTCTGTGTAGGTCCACGCTAATGCAAGAGTAATACTCGCAGCCCTGTCTGGAAGCAGTGTCGAATCCATTGGGGTCCTGATTAACACTCTCTAACTTCAGGGCAAAGGGAAATCCTAAAAGTTCAAGCCCAAGTGACTTATTTTTGCATTCAATGCATTCAATAAACATGTAGTGTCTTGCAGAAATAGTGCACAAATGCTTTCAATGGGAAACCTCAAGACTATTGTTATGACAGCAAGACAAAATGCTTTTTTTTGCCTGTTTGTTAGGGTTGCCAAAGTGAAAGTAGCATAGCTGTGTGCTTCCTTGGGAGACCCCCAGTTTCTTATCTGAACATATTTATGTCCATTTTCTGACAAATCCATGGAGTCTCAGCTATTTCCTAAATTTTCCAAACATTCTTATTTGCTCATTTTTTTCCTTAGCATCTCAATGATTCTTTGGTTTCCTCTCCTTTTGAAGTGCTCAGACTGAGCTCTCCCTTTACCCTGTTTTCCTGGGAGTTATTTATACCTATATTATGGTTTATAACCCTGCAGGCAGTCTCTTCAGTCTGCCTAGCAGAATTACAAGTGCAAATTTTGACAGCTTCTCACATATAACTAATATCAATAGTAAAGTCTCTTTGGGATTTTGTGGAGCCTTCCAAAAGCAAAGCTCTAGCTGAGGGTCAGAAGGAGACGTACTGTCTGATCTTTGTTCAAATTCCTTGACTAGTTTAAGAGGTAGATCTAAGTATTCATGACTGCACCTAGGATGGACTGAAAATAATAAGGAACTTACTCCCAGGAATGGCGTTGTCATGGATGCTTGGATCACGGGCAGAGAAATAGTTGCATTCTTATACCAGTGAGAAATGGTCCTCATATTCTCTTCCAGACAGTGATGGGAACCTAGCTTGTAGGTGACAAACACGTGGATTATGGCTGCCAGCAGTTTCTCTGCCACTCTCAGTGCCTGGCCTGATAGGCTTGGCTTCTTACACAATCATTATCCTATTATGTATGAAAGCAGATGTGGATTTTGCAGTGCTAAAGAGTTTGAGCTCCACAGCTCATCTGTTAAAGCATGACAAAAATGCAATGTAATATCTCAGCCCCCCAGCAGCTCTGAGACGTGGTACTGCAGTGTTTTACAAGCGTCTTTTGTGCACCACAGCAATTTTCTCATGATTTCTCACTTGACTTCCCAGCCTATTGTAACAGCTGGGCTACAGGAGGAATGAATTGGCCCTGAGGTCTCCTGTGACCACTCCTTCTTACATTGCACTTCTGCTCCCTCCCTTTGGGAAGGGAGTTACACTGGCTGCAGCTTTTATTTTCATTCCTATTCAGTCTTTAGCAGTTCCCCTTTGATGCTTCCTGCCATCTCTCTCTTTCTTGCTGTGCTTTGACGGCTTGCTACTGCAGGCACAAGTAAGATCATGCTGTGATGAGCTTCCTCAAAGCACCGTCTTGCTGGTACGAGGTATCTCTGCAGTGGAAGCTGGCAGTGTACTGCTGTAGGGACACAATACGCTTCTCTCTGTCTTTTCAGATTCATCCCCTCTCGGGACTCACAAGGGCACCCCTCTTGACCAGAAATGTCAAACCACAGTTTGAAGCCAGCAGCAGATAAACTCTGACAGGGTTCAAATCTGCACGCCCTGAGAGCAGTAGTTTTCACTGATGTGCTTCCTAAAGGTCTGCATCCGCGTTAGGAGTGCTGCTCATCTTTCCCTTTAAAGGTTTAGCATTCTAAAAGGTACCACAGTGTGAAACACAGAGCGAGGCATTATCCCCGCCCCCCCGCCCCCCGAGTTTCTGAAACTGTTAAAACAAAGCCTAAAAAGGACTGTTGCTTCTCCTGAGAGATATAACATTAAAATAATAATAAAAAAAAATTAAATGTTCTAAATGTATATGTGAAAAAGAAAATAACTGAGAGAAGGAATGTATATTACTTTAAAAGAGTGAGGACCTGAAATGGTTACAAGTGCAAGAGGTGACCAGATCTCACAGTGAACAGAAAGAACAACACTCAAAACACACTAGATCGGAGGAAAATTTCTCAGGCGTTCTGTTTAGTCTTAGGAAAACACGGTTCTACACTTAAACTCAGCAAACAGCATGAGCTGTAAAAGAGTGAAATGATATTCTGAGCAATGTCAGGATAGCAAAGTTAGAGGGTGCAAGAATAGCCAGAAAGGGTACAATTCCTCAGCTGGTTGCCAGCTAATTTATTCAAGGGCAGCTCCCATGTTACAACATGAGCCTAGGGACGAGGAGAATAAATTAACTGCATCCTTCTTTCATAGTATAACACAATAAACTCTGTACAGTCAAATATCCCCCTCCCCCCCCGCCTCAAGTTTTACCAATCAAAAAAAAAGAAGAGCGAGCAGTCCAATAAAATAGATCCCAGCAGTATTGTGTGACAGCTGGGCATTTGACAGGCTCTGCACATGCATCAAGCTGGAGTGACAACTGATTTGGAGGTCAGACTTGAAAACCTGGGGAGTTTCTGAGCAGACTGAATCATATGAAAAGTCTCAGAGTTTGTGTTGGTGGTTGTTTTTTCAGCCAGGCACCTGCACAGCCTGCCAAGGAAGATGTGGGAGGTCCCTCCCAGTTTTGAAGAACAAAATATAGAGAACCGTCTGTCGGAAAAGATCCAGGTAGGCTTTATGATTTTTATTCCATTAAGAGAGTGAGAAGCAGGAGTAAGAGCCTTTTTCTCTGGTAGAATACTCTAATTTCTTTTGAGAGAAAAGTGAATGTTAGAGGAAGAACTGGAGTATGCCCGGGTCAAGCGGAAATTCAAGTTCATTCTTATTTAATATCCTGAGACATCCTCTATAGGTAGAGGTTACATCCTGACAGCTTTCTCTGTGAAGATGCCTACATGTGAGTGACCCCCAAAGAGGCAGTGTCTGACCTTCAGTGACTCATCATAAGAAACTAATTGGGAAAACTTAACATAGAATTCTGCTTTCATTTAGAGAACCAGGGGAAGCGTTCATCTGCCATTAATGGAAGCTGCACAAAGGGACATGGAAGGGAATGAAAACTCCTAGGGGAGAAAAACAAAATCCACAACAAAAATAAAGGTTTAAACAACTAATATGTTTGAAATTGTTTTGGCTGCTTCTTGTTAAATTTTGCCTACATGAAGATGATCTGGGCTATAAAGATAAAACCGTTCTGCTCTGACACCTACCAACACTCCCACTATCAGTAATCGGTTCAAGATTTTGTCATCCATACAGTTGCAGGGAGGACTGGGGAAACGTACTTCAGATCAGCCTGTCACTGGGAGTTCCTTTTAAAACACTTTCCTGAAGAGCAAAGCAAGTTGATACCTAAGACCAAATCATTCTGCTATTAAAATGATATATGCATTGTAATTAGATATCCTTGGAGACAAGGTTGGTTATAACATGATCTTTTTAACACAGAAATCCTCTGTTCGACGTCCTTGAACATTTCTGCAGAAGGTCCTTTGCAAGGGAGTATTTTAAATGTAAGTGGAGGGATCCATCCAAAACCAGTAGCTGTTCACACACCAACATCCTTTTGTTGCTGCAGATACAGACATTTTTCTTTTACGCTATTCAAGGCTCTTACAAAAGAAATAAATTTCATACCGAAGAAGCCAGTGCAGCATTTTTCTGCTTTTTCAACATCTTTCTTTACTTTTAGCTAGCTTTTGTTTCCAATTTTTAAGTTTAGTTGAAGAATAGGCAGCAGTGCAGTAAAGGTGCTTCTTTTTTTTCTATACAATATGCTTAGCTTGATGTACTGCTTTATATAAATGTTGCAGATTAAAGCTGTTCTTAATATTTATAAGACTTTTAAACCTGATGCTAATATAGCAATGCTCTCCTTAAAGATATAACAAAGTACAATCCTTGTGGCAAAAACTATGAAATAAATATTTTTTGAGATAACACTTTCCTTCACTTTGCATAAATTTAACACTGTGCACTCTGTACAGTATGTGATCTGTTTCCCAACTCCCTATCAACATAAATAGCTCTGGTGAGATGTCAGAAAAGTAGCAGAAGCTTTGGAAAACACCACGCATTAAAGATGCTGAATTTAATTTTCTGCTTTTGTTTTGTATGGCCTACTTACTCCTCAAAAGCTTTGCCATGTCATGATGCAGAGTTGGGATGAAGGAACTATTAAGACTAAATTTAGCCATATGTGAAGTCTCAGCTGTAAACACCCCACACATGATATTCATGGAAGCTTCAAGATGTCTGTAACCAAAAATAAGAGCATGGTGCAGTCACCCTCATGCAGAAGATGATTTTGTGTTGTACATCATGGTCTACTCACCGGTGGTCCTGCCTCCAGTTATTGGGCTGAGACTGTTATTTTACAGGTTGGTAAGTATGGAGGGAACAGGTGCCTGCAGAGATCTGCCTGGAATAGCAGACCTCTTGGAGATCTTGTGACTTTGTACATGAAACCCTCCTTTATTTTTTAAGGATGTCACCATAGTTCGGACACATTCACCCAGATAGACATCCAAAGTGTACAGGAGGAGTAATCCTGGACAAGATTAAAAAATTTCACATCTTTGGCCAAATTTATTGAAGTCCAGACTCTCCATGTGTGCTATCATCTATTCTTGATATTGGCCCTCCCTCTATTTTGCATCTCCAAGTGATATTCTACCACACATTTGTGGAGACATGGAGGAATTACTTCCTGTAGTTGAGCAGCTTCCCATATTTCCTTGGGTCATCCCCTCAGCTAGTCAACTGCTGACCTAACCCTACAGCAACTGAAGTTTGTGGCTCCTTCAGAGTTTCAGAGTAAACCTAGACATTGCAACAGTTCAGGTGCACTCTGTTACCTCACTAAACCACTTCCAAGGACTCCAGGCAGAGAAGTGCCTTGTACTGCAATCCAGGTTTCAGCTTCTTTAATAACAGGTGGGTTTTATGTGGACGCTGAAGGCACAAGGACTATTTCTTTGCCTCTCCAAGGCTAAGCTCAACGTAACACATGTTCAGGTCAATCTCAAGGAGGGAAGCAACTTCCCAATATATTTTGTAATCCATGATCTCTCCTTGATTGACTCATCTGCACAATTTTTTCAGTCCTTTCCCCAAATTCTCCTACTTTCCTGTCACTCTCTTCCCCTTCATGAGAAAGGAAGACAAGGGCAGCAATCGCTATCGCTCCCACCAGCAGCAGTCTTTCTCTTAGTCCTAGTTAACAATGAACTGTCAATGGTTACAGTATTTTATCTAGGCTAGATAAGAATCATCAATCCCCCTCTACTGTGCACTAGTGAGACCACATCTGGAGTGTTGACCCTGCTCTGGCAGGGGGGTTGGACTGAATGATGTCCAGAGGACCCTTCCAACCCCTACCACTCTGTGTTTCTATGATTCTGTGGGCAGGCCACAGAGGAACAGATCCAATGGGTCTTGAAAGATCCCCTCTCAGGCTTCTCTTCTCCAGGCTAAACAGCCCCAGGTCTCTCAGCTTTTCCCCATCAGAAAGATGCTCCTGTCCCCTAATGATCTTTGTATCCCTCCATTGCACTCTCTCCGGTATTTCCCTGTCCCTCTCGAACTGGGGAGCCCAGAACTGCACACAGTACTCCAGGTGCGGCCTCACTGGAGCAGAGTAGAGGGGGAGGAGAACCTCCCTTGAAGATAACTTCCAGATTGTATAATCAATATACGCTATACACTTGATTAAATATTTTCTTGTTTGACTTGTATTTATCATAAAACACTTCTCATTTTACAAACAAAGTGGAGATGATCCAGCTGATCTTTGTGGAAGGAAACAGTGCATTTAGGTTGCTGGAGCAAAACACCCTGGTTTGGTTTATAAGAGTAAGAAAAAAGCTCAAGAAAAAATCCAAAGGTAATAAGCTCATCCAGGGTCACTATGTTTCACTGGCAAATGTTCCTTAAGACACGTCAGAAAACTTTACCTTGATAAATTAAGAAAAAAAAATACAATAATTCTGAAAATTCCCGCTGAAACATGACAGGAAACCACACAACACGCTCAACATGGAATTGTACAGATCTACCTGACTACCTGCTCAGATACTAATGAGCAAACCCAGTAGTTAGTATTACTCTGTAGTGAATAAAATAATTTTTATTCATCTGGACTGGAGAAATTGGCTGTGGAGGAGAACTGCCACTAATGGAAGGAATATAATTTTTGTACATTTACTTAATGAAATCTACATGAAATAAATAACTTAGCTTATCCTGATATGTCAAATTTATTTATTTATTTATTTATTTTAAATGCTGTTATAAAGTATCTGTTTAGCTGTTTAAATTCTGTTATCTTTTTTATTTGGCTGCAACTGCTAACAAAATGCACTGCAAGTTTACAAATAAGTATTCTTCTTAAAATCCTTTTTTTCATTGATTTATGGATTAATAACATGGAGCTTAAATAGTAGGTATAGGGTTCGATGAAGTACATTTATTTCTGGTTTGACATTGACTTTAATAATTGTAAAAAGTAATTTGAGTCAAAGTGAAAAAGAAATGTAATCATCTTGGGTCCTGGCAAAACAAAAGTGATATCTAAACCAGTTTTCTTTTAATCTAAAACTTTTAAAATATATACCAGTTCTTATATGCTCCACAATGTTTTTTCTAGATGTACTAGTTGGTATAACAAAAGATTTATTCTTTATGAAATTTGACTGCCTATCTCCTTAAAACATTATTGCTAGAAAAAGCATGGATGGAAAATAAAACTTTGCATTTCACAACGTAACACACGTTTTTTAAAAAAACAGTACAAAATTCAAGAAGCAGATGTGAATTATTTTATCCCCCCTTCACCAAAACCTCTGTATTTGTCAGCAAATTGCTGGTTCTACTCTAGGAGTTCATTGGCATTAATATCTGAAAAAGCTGCAAATCTTGACGCTTCCGAGAGATACACTCCTGGCTGTGCTCAGGGAGAATTTCCCCTTTGCACAGCAACCGGCATCCTCACAACTTGAGCTTCCCTCCCACCCTCTCCTGCTCTAGCTGCTTTCCCAGCCAGGGCTCCCGAAACCACAGTGCCGTTCTTATCATTTCAGGCAGGTTATAATTAGAGCCTAAGTAAATGGACTTTACAAGCGATGACAACATTTAATTCAGGCCATTAATCCACCCCTAACTTTTTCTCAGTTCTACAAAAAAAACCCTCACAGAAGTCTCTAATGTTTGCAGCATGATCAGTTAGAAGATGACTACATCAGATTCCCAGGAGAAGTTTCTTCTCAAAATCCTTCATATTAGAGAGGTGCAGAGAGACTCTCATTCTCACATGTTCCTGCTCAAGGAGCAGGTGTGTCTGTCTGCTCAGCCCTCCACACATTAACGAGGTTTTCAGCATTAGAAAGATTCTGAGAAACTCTTGCCAAACACCCAAATGATCCGGTCGCACTAGAATCAGGCAGTCATCACAGGGTGAATAAATGCTGCATGACCTACCTGTGTGGACCAGTGATTTCCTTCACACCAGCCAAATCACATGAATGTGTTTTCTGTGCATACTCATACACCCTGAGATAGATGAAGATTTACTGTAAACTTCACAGCTCACTGCTTGGAGCCCTCACCATGACACATGGCCAAAAAAACCCCACCTCATATTCCCTGATTCCTGATTCCTTTCCCATGGCTACATTTCCCACTAGGACAAGGAGAATTTTTATTTTTAGAGAGTGAGGACAGCAGAGAGTGATTCTGGGGAGGAACAACTAAGGTCAAATAACAGCATGTGTATAGAAAGGCTAAGAAAAATATTTCTCCCTGCAATGTCACACACGGCAGCTACTTGTCCCCAATTTGTCATCACTATGTGAACATTCAGTGAGCAAGTATCCTTCTCACGTTCTGCTCTCTACTCTACTCATAGTGCTCCTCGAAGAGTTTCTCACCCTTGAGTTTCTTAAGTGACTTCAGCTCTCTGGCTATCCCATGGAAAGGGAATTCCTTCTGGCTCCCAGCCATAATGCAACCTCCGCATCTTTCCTCTCACTGCACTCTCACATCCTAACATGTTTCTGGATCTTGGGCTATCCCAGGGAGTTGCAATGGTCCCAGAGTCCTGCTTAGGGACACATCGCCCTCTCTGTCACCCCGTAGGTAACTGCTGGCCTCTGAGGAGTTCCTTTTCTATCTGGCCTGCAGAGTGTCCCAGTAGTGTTCCTTGTGGTGTGGCTGCTCACCCTTCTGCATGTAAACCCAAGCTCAGCTGGTATCTGCTGCTCTGAGAATGTAGTGGGTTTAAGTGACTGACTTCACTTGATATGGGATCATGAAAGGGGGAGAGGCTGAAAGGCAAGTTTTCAAATGCATTTGAGGAAGCTTTTCCCATGCTGTATTTATTTAACGAATATCTGTATTAAAATCACTGGTGTTATTCTGGTAAGGGAATCCATCCATTCTGTCATTCCTTCAGGGTTCTTGAGAAATATTAGGAGGAGCTCATTAATCAGTGATCTGACAGCCCTCGGATTAAATCAAGGACTAAGGAATTTATGGGATGAGGGAAGAAAAAGAGCCATCTCCAAATTTCATCACCCTATGTACTATATACAATCTGGCACATGCAGTGTGATGACAACCATATATCTGCTCAGTCTTCTCCATCTCAGTGTGCTCCATCTGTCCTGCTCCAAGACCTTGCATGTCAGTGACTCCAAGAAGATGATGTGATAGAACACCTTCAGTCACCAGTCTGCAAACTTAGCTTTGGTGCCTTCTCCCTGATTTTTTTCTTTAAGTATTGAGGAGGTAAGATAGAGACATCTGGATTATCCCAGTATACAGCAGCACAGAACACGGCTGCCGTTCCTCCACAGGGGAGGCTGTGAAGCTCTGTCACAGCTGAGATTTCTCTGAACAAAGCAGTAACGGCTGTTACGTGCAGTCCAAAGGAAGCTGCACACTTGGACATCCCTGGGCCACTGAGAGAAATGTGCATGGAGGTGCTTTGACATTTGGAAAAATTAAGATGGAAAATCCCTATGTTCATAAAATTCCTGCCAATTAATGGCCATTTTTCTCTCCCAATACCAAGGATTTTGCCTGATTGTATAGAGTTAGGGACAAAAGATCAAAGTATAAAGTTTAAAATGTTTAGTTTTAGATGTTGTTTTGGGTTTTTTTTTCTCATATTATTCATCTTTCAGGCAAGTTGCTGTGCTGAGTTTACTGACAAAAGCATGAAGATACATTAAATAATCTGGCCTTCTTTTCTTTTTCTTTTTCTTTTTTTTTTTTTTTGTGTGTGTGTTTGTGTCCTGGTTTGAGTGAGAACAGAACTAATTCTGTTCAGTGATTTTACTTTTCAGTTCAGTTCTTCTAACTGCACTGTCTGAAGTGAGCAGGCTGTTTTCACAGGCAGTGTCTGCTGCTGGCAGCGATAACACCCCATGGTTAGAATTACTGCCAAGGGTTGGTGTGCAGACCAAGGCCACTGCTGGACCTTGTGCACCACATTGGGGGTGCAGAAAGTGAAAGGCCGCACCTGCAGGGAGGAGCGGACAGGGCAGGTGACCCCAAACTGACCAACAAGGTATTCTAGCCCATAGACGTCATATTTGGTATAAAGCAGAGGGATGTGTAGGGTCTATAGCTTGCTTGCTCGCTTAATCTCTCTGTGAGGGCTTCCAGGCTCTTTCCCCTCTTGGACAGCTTTGCCAGCTTTGCTCGGCTTGGCTCAGGTCCTCTTTTGATTCCTCCCTCAGAGCACCTGAGGAGGACTCTGTCCATTCTGCCTTTGATCCTGATCTGTGTGTTCCTGAATCCAGTACCAGAATCCAGCTCCTGAACACAGCTCCCATCTGCTGCAGGGCCCAGTCTGGGACCCCCCGGTGCCTGCTCCACAGCATCAGTGGTGACGGTGATGTAATTGCCATCGGGGGGGTTGGGTTCCATACTGGTTTTGTATATATTTGTATAAATTCCATTTTTATTAATATTATTTTAATTAAAGTTGTTCTAGTTTCCTTTTCTAGTGGATGAGTCTCTCTCCCTTATTCCCTTTCTCTTGCCCCTTGTGGAGGGAGAAGGGTTAACAGAGAGTATCTGTTATTGGTCTAAGGGGCTGCCCTGTCTCTAAACTGTGACAGTTTGTATGTGTATATATATGGGTATCAATGTACATAACCATCTTTTATCTGTGGGCCTTGTACTAAAGAGCAAGGTTATGCTACGAGCATCTGTTGGCACTGGTTAGGTATGAAAAAGCTTGAAATAATCACAACTCCACCTTGCAAAGCCTTCCTGTCCAGACCCACGGGCTAGCACAGCTGTGAAGAAGACTTTGTTGTGTTGGTCTGGTTTATACCACAGGAGATGAGATTGATCCTTCCTCAAATAGCAGAGAATTCCCTTCTATCAGTTGACATTGCACCTCCAAGAGATGCTCTGCTGAATCACGGTCCTGACTGGAGCTCTCTAGGATGGCAGTCCTTCAGAGAAAACATCCACTTCCATCTGGTTAGGGTTTCTTTTGCAAGGATGTGTAAAATTTTGAATGAAGAGGGGAGAAGAAAAGTGTAATCGAAACACATGAGGGGCACCAAGAAGGCCTTTCAAAGAGCTGCAAATATTATTGCCTTTATCAGAAACCCCTGTGCCGAGTAGAAAGTGCTCACCTCCCAGTTGGGAAGATGTCACACAGACCTGTAGTATTTGAGAACGGCAATCATGATTTCACAGTAAGTTTAATTACTGTTGGACATTTACATGCAAATCATTGCGTGCAGTTCATTACAGACCAGGGAGGACCAACATATAGGGAAGAATGAGTTAAATAAACCCCATGACATTAACTAACAGACTGCCATAGGGCTGACTAGTGAAAGCTTGCAGTCATATTTCTACCAGGGCAAGATAGATAAAGTAGATTTTTACTGGATCAACAATTACTGTGAAAGGCATTAAAGGTCAAAATGGATAAATATCAAGTCATACAAAGCCCATCTTTAGCTAACAGCAATTTGGAAGATTGTGCTGTTTTAATAGCAGCTCATTGTACAAAAGCTGCTGGAAATCCATCAGAGAGTTCCTGTAGAAATCATATGTTGAAGCTGTGTCTTCCTAGCTATTAATAATAGCACAACAAGTATCCTGCTGTATCATATCAGTGGTTTTTAACTGCTCTTCATAAATATTTCTGGAGTTGGTTGAATTAGATTTCTAATGATTTCTCCATTAAATGCGGTCTGATCAATTTTTACGGCATTGCCTGAGGAATGAAATCAAACAAACATCGTGCTGCGCTTGCGTTTCCTCTATGGATTTTTGAGGCATTCCTTTAAAAATATATTTTTGTTTGACAGCAGAGACATCGATTTGACAACTTGCTTTACAAAATTAGAGTAGCTTTCAAGCAAGGTAGTTATGCTGTGTACTACTTCACTATTATTCGAGGTTTCATCTCACATCCCAGTCACGTGGGGCAATTTGTCATTATTGGTGCTAATGACTGTATGAAACTCTATCAAACTGAGTAGCTGATAAAGAAACACGTTGATTTCTGGCAAACTGCTCTCAAAGAACGTGATTTCAATATTTGTCATTTAAAAAGTGACACAGCTCCCTGAATGCTACAACATGGCACGGTGGAAGATGAGACATGCCACGTATCAAAGGTATCGTTTTAAATCTAACTTGTGAGCGGAGGACATGTGAACTACCAGCAAGTCAGGCTAAAGGCCCTTCCAGTCCAGAATCATGTTTCTTAGCCTGGTGAGTAGCTGCTGCTTAGAAAAAGGCCACGGCCACTATTGAAGTTGATTGGGTTAGCTGAGCATTTTATGTTCATCTATTAAACGAGATATCAAGGGTCATTCCAGTTGAAAAATGAATGGATTTGCTAAGCGATATTGTAAAAAGTCTCAGGAAATGTAGGGCTGAGATGAAGAGGAAAATACATTGAGCCTAGCTGAAAGCATCTCATTAAAGCCCCGTTTGATTAGCACAGCTCGTTAAATCAGTAGCACAAGGTTTAACGAAGGTCTATCCACCGCAGCAGCAGTGGTCCTGTGGGGTTTGAGGTGGAACATCCATTGAATTATCCTGACAAACAGCAGAGATGGGGCTAAGAGCTTCCTCACTGAGGTAACAGATACTTTGGCTGGTAGGCGCTGAAAAGAGAGCGGGTGGCACGGGTGACCTTTTTCAAGTCTTGCAAACCCACTCGAAAGGGCCAGGTTTCAACAGACCTCAACAATAGCTCTGATTAATTATCATCTACCCTGACAAAAAAATCATTGGTTGACTAACTTGCAATGGGAGCCTGTGGTGAGCTTGCAAAAGACTGATCCTCTCCCCCCTTTTGAAATGGCTTTCCTTGTGTTTAACAAAAGATACTAAATGGCCCTTTTGATTTTGTATTAGGGTTGTGAGTAAGACGTTCAAGTTCTAACAGTTTTCTGTAGATTCAGGGAATAAGAAGTTTGAGGAGATCATTGTAAGCTTTTTTCTTATTTGAGCTCTTGCACCAGTTCCTCAGCTTTCTGCTGGTTGAAAGCATAGTGCTTAAGAATCATTTATATTTTATTTTAACTGGAAAATGAAGCATCAGTGGTGTCAGCTGTATGCCTTGTATTTTGACTACGTGATACCTGAGCACTTTTGAACACTGAAGAGAAAAATTCTTTGTTAAAAAAAAAAACTGTGGCCCATTGAAGTACATGGAACTGCATCTATTTGCAAGATTGAGAAATGTAATATTTTAGGACCACTAGCTTTTAAAGGCAGACATTATTGTATGCCTTCAGTGGCCGTGAGCCATTTAACACAGAGGTAGAACTAATCCAAAACTTGTATAATGTGAAGCTTCAGAGAATATGTTCAGAGTGAGACAGTTTTCACACAGCATTTGGAGCTGAAATTGCTTTTACCAGGCAGGGAGACAGTTGCTTCAGAGGATCTCAAGAATCTTGGATTGAGAACTGTTCCACTTCGAGCCTCCTGTAGTCAACCAAAAATCCTAAGGAGAAGGTTGGGGTGAGCCATGCTGAGCATATAACCAACTCCAGGCTTTAGGGAACTGGAGACCTAAACCAGATTATCCTGAGAAATTCTGATGTCACTTCCTTCTTCCCTGTGGTTAAGCAATCACCAATGACATGGATGATCCAGCCTCATATTCCTCTTCCACATGTGGACATACACTCCCATCTTTGCCATGACACTCCATGGCCTAGCAGAAAGGACATGAAAGGGAGCTCTGGAGCCTGGAGAAAGAGGCTTTAAAGTTCTCCCACTTAGGCTGTTTCACTTTGATCAGATTCCCTAAATATTCATTGGATCACCGAGAGATAAACCTCATGAGAATGATTCTGCAAATGCAGAGGCTGAGCCACCAATCAGGAAGAGAAGGAAACTGAATGCTAATGCTTACTTCAATTAATAACTACTACTGCTACTACTACTACTGCGATGATGACAATGACAACTACTACTACTATGACTACTCCCCTAGTACTCAACTACTCTGTGAAAAGGGAATGAGCTCTAACAAGAGAGACAGAGATTGCAAAGGCTTCCTCCAAATACACTTTCTTCCAGTTGTGGTTCAGGTTCTTTCCTAAGAGACATCTCACAGGCAGAGGACAGAGATGGTGTTGCATCTCCCAAGTCTGGTATTTGTTCTAATGAATAGACTAGGGTGGAATGTTCTGTATGGCATGCCTGCTCACTCACTAAAATGCCTTTGAAGATGGGTCTCACAGGTAACAGAGCTGGGGGTATAATAATGTCTTGACTGAGAATTTAAACAAAGAACAGTGATGAGAGAGATGCTGCTTATTCACAGTGGGCAAATGACGTCTGTTCCTGGGCAAAGTTACTATGAAAAAAAAGAGATTTTCAGGTCCTTCAAACTTTGGTTAGCAACTGAAGAGCTACTTAGCCTAAATTCTGTGATGGCACTTATGCAGTTAGACACCTAACTCCTCCCATGGATTGGGCTCTCAAACAATAAAAAAATATAGTAACAAACCCCTCCTTTAGTTAAGGCTTCTCACTCACTTGGACGCCTCTGAGATTTTTATCCCTGAATCTGGAGTTCGGTGGTCCTGACCTCAGACAATTGCACGCACACAGATCCCAAATGTATTTTGTGCCTGTTTCCTGTATTGCTAAAAGAAATGTCTAAACTGCATCAGTAGCCTGCATTTGCTCCAAGATCTATTTGCTCTCATGTTTTCCATTTAAATCCTACTCCTCATAAATATACACACCCTGACCTCCACTGTGCCTTGTTACAGTCCTAAACTGGAGTTGACTACAGTGACTGGCATTGCCAGAGGTTAAAAAATCCACAAAACTAAACAACAACAAACCAGTCCCAACATTGGTATGAAGAGTTAATGTATTTAATGCAAGATTCACTCAACCCAGAGTCTGCATTCCCAAATCTCTCCCATCCTTTTACATACTTCAGAGCCAGACTGGGTCTCCATATGTTCAGAATAATCCAACTCATGGTGAGACTAATCTCCTGAAAACTAACTCATTAATTTAATGTCAGTGATTTTATACGCCTGACTTGGGGAAAAAAACCTCATGGGGGAACGACAGGTCCTATGTGCTATAGTGCTGTGACAACAACTGCCATTGAACTGACCCCAAACATAGTTTGAACCCCAGTGGTGAAGTTGGCAACTTAATTTCAGATGTATTGGAGTCAGAGAACAACATGCACATATCTGCCCTGTCAGACAGCTTTTGTTGATTCTTATTGTCAAAGGATGCCTTCAGAAGAGAAATCTTTTGGCCATGCTTCTATTTCCACAAGCTACCCTACTGTTAGAACATTCACCAGTCAAACAGATCATCCCTCAAATGAGTGATTGCAACAGCAGTACCACACCAAAGTGCTTGGAGGTTGGAAAGGATGTGATATTGAACATAAGCCAATACTGCAATGCTGTCACAAAAAAGGCAAAACCTGCACTGGCTTGAAATCGTGGAAGCACGATATATTAAAAATGTTCAGTAGGCTTTTCACTGTGCGTACTTGGCTGGGGTTAGTTCTCGCTGGCAGTGATTTATTGCTTTTGGTTCTGGTGTTACTTATCAAACTGCCACTGTCGTGATTTACTATTTATACTGCTTTAGAAATAGGTGCCACTCTCATTAACCACGGCCCTCTTATTCTAGGTGCTTCACTATCATGAGATGGAAGTATGGTCTGTGCTCAAAGAACTTGCAGTGGGAAGCAGGAGAAATAAACAGATGGGAGAGCAGAAGGAGCCAACGCATTGATACTGGTCTCTGTGGTTGGTCCTGGTTGCATCACAACTGCAGCCCTGCAGCGCCAAGCTTGTGATACACACCAGAGGAATTTTAAGGTGGGAGTTGAAGGAGGAAAATGAAATGGCTTTGGGAATTTTGAGAGGGAGACACTGTTAAGTGAACTGGGGGCCTGGACAGCTCATGTCCAGCATGGGTAGGAGGCACTTGCCATCCTAGAATCATAGAATCATTAAGGTTGGAAATGATCTTCAAGATCAAGTCCAACTGTCTACTAAACATCATGACCACTAAACCATGTCCTGAAGTGCCACATCCGGATGTTTACTGAACCCCTCCAGAGATGGTGATTCCACCCCCTCCCTGGGCAGCCTGATCCAAGGCCTCACCACTCTCTCAGCAAAGAAATCATTCCTAATGTCCAACCTAAACCTCCCCTGGTGCAACTTCAGCCCATTGCCTCTTGTCCTGTCACCAGTTACCTGGGAGAAGAGACCAACACCCACCTCACTCCAACCTCCCTTCAGGGAGCTGTAGAGAGCAGTAAGGTCTCCTTTCAGCCTCCTCTTCGCCAGACTAAACAACCCCAGGTCCCTCAGCTGCTCCTCACCAGAGAGCACAGGCAAGGTCTGGGCCATGAAGGATGTTGAAACTGAAGAAAGAAGGTACACTTGACGTGATGGACAGGGAGAAATAAAAAGAGAATTGGGCAGGAAAATGGCATGGTCAAAAATGCCACAACAGGAAAATAATTTCTACAGCAGTATTTTGAATTGGTACAGCAGAATGTGGTGAATACATAAGAATGCAGACATGACTAAAATGGGGAACTAAAGCATGGATGAGTTTGTTCCAAGCAATAGAAAAAGGAAAAATGAGGTAGTTCCAGGACCACGGTGTCTGTTTCAGTTCTGGCTGTCACAGAGGAGTCTTGTGCAGTGGTAGGCCACTTAATCTGCCTGTACCTCAGCTTCTTTCCTGTAAGAGGTGTGTAATAACATTTGTTGTTGTTGTTAGGAGATACTCCTTTTTGTCAGAGAATGTTCTAACCATGGTTTATTCCTCACCTAGTATAAGTTTGACCTTTTATCAACTTGGGACTTCAACTGCAGCACTAAATAATAATACTAACTTTAAAGAGCTATTGACAAATCTAAAGCAGTTTGTGAAGAAGTGGAAGAAGATACTAAGCAGAGAAAATTGGAAGGGGCCACTCTGAGAACTGAACTTATCTTCAAGTTCTGCCTGATCTCCATAAGGAAGCCACTGGCACAAATGCAGTACCAGGAACACATTGAGCTCATACATCCCGTTATTCCTAACCTAGATGTCCCGGTGGTGAAGCAGAGACATCCAAGTGGATGCTGTCTGCCATGAACACTGCAATGCCTCAGAGGCTTCTCAACTCTTTTGTTCATGTCTTAGTTTATTTCTTTTTTTGGCTTGTTGCAGGACATTCAGGTGGAAAGGGTTTGTTGATTTCCATCCTGGCTGGATACCATAGAAAATGTATACTAAGTGCTAGCCAAGGGGCTTGGTGTGGCAAAATTCAGAGAACTGGACATGTTTATAGATAAGGAAGAAATGATTCAGTTTCTTGACCTTTTCCTTCTCTCTGCCTCATTAACATACATTGTTAAGAAAAAACAGTTTCTGCTTATTTGAACTTGAACACAAAGATCTAGTCTGTCTCCGGCAGATCACAGGGGTTTTGCTACTTGATTCCTGTTAAGGAATGTACTTGTGTTTATTGAAAAATTGTATTTGGGTTTGTTGAAACGTTTCCTTTGCAAAATGCACACTATCTAGACAAATTAGACTGAAATTGCTAACCTGTACCCTTTAGCAGAGTACAGCCTTTCTTTGGGAAGTGAAATACTGAGCTTGGTCCATACAGAAATACAGTGTGTTAAGCTGCAGCAATAACAGCAAACCTAAAAGTTCTTTAATAGAGTGTCCATACTTCAGGACTTTTTAAAAAATCGTATCAGAAAAGGGCATTCCCTTCCTTCTTTTCCCTTTTCCTGAAATCACCATTATAATGATAGAAGAGAAGACGGGTTTGTACCATGAAAAATGATGCTTCACGTAACAAAAACCCATCAGTATCCCTGTAGAAGTGCTTCTAATAATTGCACACAACGAGCCATTACAGTAGCAAAGGAAATAAAAATAAATAAATAAAAAAAAATCAATCTGGAAACAAAACTTTGTTTTATTCCTGTGCTGAGAACAGGATTCGTGGTAAAAGATTAAATTACAGTGAAGAGTCCACGCTACATCCTATCATTCATGTGTAAGCACTGAGACAGAGAACGCACGGCCAAATCACAAGAGAGAGTCAATTCAAGCAAAAGTGCCCAGGAAGACATTCATACAATAGCTGCTAGAGAAGAATGATGAATATTTGTATATGTTTCAGCTGTAAACATAACCCACTGCTGTCTCGGAGGAAATCTTCACAAATCAAATTACCACAGCAAAGGCTGTGGTTAACGTTTCTATAGTATAAACCCCATTAATTTTTTTTTTTTTTAAATGTGATTAATTTGCTTCCTATCATAAATCTGGTAGGATGATTAACCAGACATGCTGTTCCCCTCTCTCAGATCGTTCCTTCTTTATTGATTAGAGCATGGCTTTTTCTTCCCTACAGTTAAAGCTCACTAGTTTTCACTTAAAATGATCAGATTAGACCTGAAATGTTTACTGTGTGTAAGCTAATTCTAGTCACTTGAAATTTCATGTGGCATATATTATGGCTAAGCCTGATCAGAATGGACAATTGACTCCTGATTTACTCTCACTTCAAGGGACGGCGTAGCAGCCCCTGGTTTGCCATTAGACAAAGCGCAAGAGAGTCCCTTGTGTGGAAGGAGGTGGGTGGGAGCTCCTGGCCACTCTGACACTTCCCATTATCCAAACCGACAGAGGATGTCACGGAAACAAGAGCTGAAGTCAAAAGGCAGAGGCTAAAAGTGCCCAGCCTCTGAGTGCTATAAATGACCTTCAGATATCTCCTGGAAACGTCAGGGAGTATGGTTGTGTTCTCAGGCAAGAACCCACTATGATGCTTTTCTCAGTCATGAAGTACTATTTTTGAAACACTGCTCTTGTACGATAAGACACCACAGGATAAATAAAATTTGTGGTAGGCAGATCTATTTGTATTTACAGGAGGTGTTGAGCTCCTTCTGGATTTTGGATGATTTCTGGTTGTCAGTGGCTCCTTCTTTCTGCTCTTCTGTTCAAGGTTTTCAGAGAGCTCTTAGTCATAACAAAACTCAAGTGACTATTTTCTTCTCATCTTCCTTGACCCCTCAGACACTTCATGCAGTCAGACACATTCTTCCTTGAAATCAGACTTTTTCTGGCTCTCTGTAAGTAGGTAGCCTGTAACTCCAGGTTCCTCCTTCCTCTTTTCTTCTTGTGCCTTTACTTTTTCCATTTTTTAGATTTTACTATTTTACTTTTCTACCTTTGCACTTCTGTGGAGTCCTCAGGAGCTCAACCTCTGCACTGGCAAGGATTATACTCAACCAATTTTGACCAGTGCCTGCAAGCACGCTTCTCAATCCTTAGCATGTCTCTTCCACTAACCTTCGACTGTGGTACTTGTCTCCTTGCTAGCAACTAAACGTAGCTGAAGCAAAAGAGGTTGCTTTGGCCTCTTATCCATGCCATCCTTTCCATGTGCACTGCATAAAGAATGTTAGTCTAGATTTCACCCCTGGCCTCCTGATTGCTACTCTGCTTTTAAATCTGATCTCTGATGTGCTGATAGCTTTTTATAGGCACTACACCTATTTTCTTGAGTCCCTTCACAATTCCTCTGTGAGTCACTGTCATCAAATGGAGGTTACCTCTGCATCTTTATCAGAACAAAATAGTTGACCTTGCCCTTGTCCATTTCCATGACCTCCCACTTTCCAGGTCTCTCCTTTTCACACCACTCTCCTACAGAAGCCCTTATATGCTCTTCAAGAAACTCTTCATGTCTAATCTACCACTCGGGAATCATCTCTAAAGTTCATCCCTCTTTCAAGTCTGTCTTAAAAGTCTCTTCAAGAATGTCCTCCACCCGTGCTTGCTGTAACAAATTACAAGGCCGGAAGATGAGGATCTTCGGCTATTTGTATCGCTTCATTCTATATACATCTGACATTGATTTACTGAATTCCAGGTAGGTAAGTGTAAAGACAATCAATCTGAACATACAGCCTTCCTCCTGCTCCATTGTTCTCTCTTACCTGTGCCTTTCTATAGACGGGGACACCTCCTTGGTGCATTTTTTAGAAATAAGACATAGCTAATGAGGGAATTCTACTGCACCTTGCACTGAGGAAAGATCCTCGCCGGAGGGTCTCAGATCTCTTGCAGGATTAAAAATGGAAAAAAAAGATAAATTAATGGACTATAGATTAATTATCCGGTTGGTTGGTTTGTTTGTTTTTTAAATCTGCCTTTTGGCCACATCCCTATAGTTGTGAACCTTGAGAAATGCTGATATTCACATTACATAGACAATGTAGGATCTAATGGAACTATCTCGTAACAGCAGGATTAGGCCAAAAAACATTTCAGTAAGACAAAAAGAAGGAGGAAGTGACCACTTTGATCAATGTAAAGAAACAAACTGACCTTGCAGTTTCCCCAAGAAGAGATTATTTTTATTATTCATTTATGTGACAGAACTTAATTCATTTTCTCTTGCTTTTACCAACCAGTAGGAATACGGTTTGTCCTTCCACAAGAGTACTGGAGTCTATTCCCTAGCCTCAGAATAACAACAAATCTTGCAAGTGCTTTAAAAATGGATCAACACACAGAGGAAAGAATAGATGTAAATTTTAATTTAGGGCAGCATTTTTTTTATGTTATATTATTACACCATTTCAGAGTCATTTTGGTGTTTTATGTAGTGTTTAAAGTTCTACAGCTGTAACTTCTAAAGAAAAAAAGAAACCAATAAAAGCCACAGCAATTCTTTGCCCTATTGTCAGCTGTGATTTTTTTTTTTTTAAACCTGCTTATTAGATGTCCACAAGAAAAATAAGATCATAGGGGGAAATTTAATCAAAATAATTGGAAAAACAAAAGTGAGCAAACTAGGAGAAACAATAAAGACAATAAAAACTTATGTTTCCTAGCTATAGTATGAAACTTCCTATCAATGTGCCCCTTTTCTAACTTGGAATAATCAGATCATGTTTTCACATGCTGATTTTGTCACGATTATTTTCTTTATATCAGGCAGTCAAGAGCAAGTTTGAAGTTCTGCAGAACAGTTACATATCAGTGGGCAGAACATGTTAAATGTGTACGCCCCTCTCTTCCCCCCTCCCTGCCACACACACTCATCCAGCTCACAAAGAAGGAAGACCTGCAGTTGGCAAGCACAAAGACGGCTCATCTATGGGCAGCCAGCTCTTCAGCCATGTCCTCCAGCACCGATGAGTCTGTTTGGAGGTATCTTCATCCATAAGACCTAGCCTGAGTTTAACACTTTTGCCAGAAAATAGCTAACACAGCCCTGGAAAATCCCTCCAGAATAGTACCTGTGCTGAAGACAATTCCCCTATTGGACATTTTGCAAGACTATGCTAAAGAAACAAAGACCAATTACCTTAAAACCATAAGGCACTGGATTGTTTCATTCATAGATGGAGTGGGATTCACTTTACCAAGATTCATGTTGACCCAGATATGTCCATGTGTACAAGTTCTCAGTTTCCCATATTAGTCAAAGAAGTTTAGAACATGGTTCCTTGCTTTTTAAAATCCACGTTGGACATTTTGTCAAGTGAATCATGCTCTAAATGCTCTAAATCCTTATTAACTGGAGTCCAACTCACTTATAGACCATATTTTGTAACATGGTATTGAAAACTCAATAGAACCAACTATGTATATGAGGGCAGGTGCAGGGTCCTACACCTGGGGAGGAATAACACCACACACCAGTACTGGGGAGGAGTAGACCTGCTGGAAAGCAGCTCCACAGAGAAGGACCTGGGAGTGCTGGTGGACAGTAAGTTCTCCATGGGACAGCAATGGGCCCCTGTGGCCAGGAGGACCAATGGGCACCTCAGGTGGGGCATTAAGAAAAGTGTGGGCAGCAGGTCAACTGAGGTTCTCCTCCCCCTCTACTCTGCCCCAGTGAGGCCACACCTGGAGTGTTGTGGTCAGTTCTGGTCTCCCCAGTTCAAGAAGGACAGGGATCTACTGGAGAGAGTCCAACAGAGGCTACAGGGATGATGAAGGGTCTGGAACATCTCTCTTGTGAGGAAAGGCTGAGAGCCCTGGTGCTCTTTAGTCTGGAGAAGAGCAGCCTGAGAGGGGATCTTATGAATGTTTACAACTATCTGAAGGGTGGGGGTCAAGTAGAAGGGGCCGGTCTCTTCTCAGTGGTGCCTTGTGACAGGATGAGAGGCAATGGTCACAAACTGGAACCCAGGAAGTTTCACCTCAACAGGAAGAAAAAAATCTTTGCTGTGAGAGTGACAGAGCCTGGAACAGGCTGCCCAGAGAGGCTGTGGAGTCTCCTTCTCTGGAGACTTTCAAACCCACGTGGATCTGTTCCTGTGTGGCCTGCCCTGAGTGACTCTGCTCTGGCAGGGGGGTTGGACTCAATGATCTCCAGAGGTCCCTTCCAACCCTGAACATTCTATGATTCTATTTGAGGAGAGACAGCACTTCCAGGATGTGCAGATAGCAGAAATATAGAGCAAGAGAATATTTTAATAATAGTAACTTTTACATGTGTAAAAGAGCTTAAAGACTGTTAAGATTACAGGCTCTTCTGCATGAAAGGTAATAAACGAGAGATGCCCTATACATATGGGCTAGCACGTGGCTGTAACACAAGAGAGAGATGAGAAGGTAGAAGCAGGAAGCTTAGAAGAAGGTGCTAGTATTTTGCAGCTATTCTTGACATCTTTTGCTTGCTATTGACCTCTGCTGATTTTTTTCCACTCTGAGACTGTCTTGCCTAGCTTCAGGTCTTCATTTTATGGCTGGTAATGGATTAAATGCTTTTTATTTGCTTGTTTATATGGCAAATGCCCTAGTTTAAAAAGCAGTATTTTGGTTTGCTTACAGATAGAATATATTTTCTCAGTGAAATTTTCCAGTAAGTCAAAGACTTTTATATCGGAGGGGAAATAATAGCACCACAGCACTTTAACCCAGGTTGGGTATTATGAAGCTATAAGAGAGAACAGGAAGAGAGATTATAAAGCTTGCGATAAAGATAGCATATGATTTGTCTTTTATAATGAATAGTGTGATTTTTTTTCCTTCTTTGTTGCCATGGAATTCATTTGTGACTTTATTTATAAGTGGTTTATGTAGATATTGCTCAGATTAGGGATTTTCTTTTCTTTGCATCTCTGTGTATTGCCAAAGTCTCCTCCTGTACTCAAATTTCAGGTTCAGGCATTGCTGAGAAAACTCAGACTGTAGATTTTTAGAACTATCTATAGCAGGTAACACCTCAGATTTGATAAAAAAGCATTGTCTTCAGCACAGATCTCCACGCTATTGCACTCTGTCTTTTAAAAGCATTTAAATGAAGCACGGGACTTTTCAAACTCTCAGAAAAAAACCCAAACAGTGAAAGAGCTTCTTGAAATCCTCAAGAGGAAGTTACCAAAGCTTTCCAGATAATATCCATGCATTTTCCTGCATCTTTTTTACTTACCAAAAAACAACAAAACTGTCATGGCTCTAAAAAAAAAAAGAAAAAGAAAAAGAAATCCCAGATCTATCCATAAATAATCACCCCCCTTAGCCACACTATAAAAACACTCATTCCTCAGTCCTAAAAGTTTGGAATGGCACCAAAACAAGATAAGAAATTAGCGCCAAAGCATCCAGTAGCCTTGTGGTCGTCTCCTTGCCTAGAGTGTGGGTTCAAAGTTCTCTGTAGAATAAAAGACTGAATCCACACCTCCTGCATCATAAATCAGCACTGCGACCACATTAGAAAGCAGACACTGGCTGGGCTCCAGGTGTTTCTTCTGTAAGATCTCAGTTGTGCTCAGAAGAAAAAGCCTTTGAAAATCTGACTTCAGGTCTTCCTCTACTATAGCTAAAGTCCTGAGAAGCATGTGAATGTCAACAGGCAGAAATTAGATGCCGTGGGGATTATAAAAGAGATGCGTGTGGGCCTGAATGCTTAGAAAGACAAGCTGGTGGTTTAAGGCCACCTAGGCTTCAGTGGTTTATAAGGCCAGCATGGTTTATGTAAACTGGATTTGAAAGCCAGCAGTATGCAAAGGATTGATGAGATGAACATTGGTTCCGGCCAGAACTGCTGCCCTGGAGGAGGCAGCACTCCCTGGCAGCGGCAGGTTGAAACTGAAGAGAGGCTTCTTCTTTGTTTCTGTGTCACCACCTCAGAGCCACCTGCCAGCGCTCTATCTGCAGAGAGAGCTCTGAGGAGCTGTTCTTCCCCACTTATGAGGGGATTATGGGCTGAAGTTGCCCCAGAGGAGGTTTAGGTTGGATATAAGGAAAAATTTCTTTGCTGATAGAGTGGTGAGGCCTTGGAACAGGCTGCCCAGGGAGGGGGTGGAATCACCATCTCTGGAGGGGTTCAAAAAACATCCAGATGTGGCACTTCAGGACAGGGTTTAGTGGTCCTGAGAATGTTTAGTAGACGGTTAGATTTGATAATCTTGAAGGTTATTTCCAACCTTTATGATTCTATGAATTCTATGACATAAAATCACAGGAACATAGAGGATCTTCCTCCCCAGGGTGCTCACTTCAGGGTTTCGCAGCAGATTGGCTGCAAACTCAAAAGTTTGAAGCTGGAGACTGTTTTGACTAGTTGTTACAAAGTCTCCTGGTGTTAAGGGACAGTCCTTATTCCTCCTCACAAACTATTATCTTACCAGATGTCAGATTGCAACAGTGGTCATTATAGTCTGCAGACAGTCCATCACCAAGATTCAAGGCAAGATTTTCATGTAGGCTTGTACAGACAGTAGTCATAACTGTTTCTCTTGATTTGGGGGTTACTGTAGCAGTTTTGTGTGGTGCTCACAACTCTTGCCTCTGTAGCTGTATTGGGTCTGGCTGAGCTGGAGTTAATTTCCCCAGAGCAGCCCTCCCAGTGCTGTGCTTGTCTGTGAGAGCTGGAAAGGTGCTGATCACACTCCCGGGCTGTGGCTGCTGCTGGGCAGGGCTCGCACAGCACCAAGGCTGGTTTCCAGCATTCCCCCTGCAGTGGGATGGGGGGATGAGATATTGGGAGGGGACACAACTGGGAGAGCTGACCCAAACTGACCAGAGGGATATTCCAGACCATATGAAGTCAGCTGAACTAATAAAAGCTAGAAAAAGGAGGAAGGGGGGTTGCATCCACTTGTCCTCCAGAGGAACCGCTACGTGTTTGAAGCCTTACTTCCCAAAAAGGGGCCAGACATCACGTGCTGATGGGAAGTAGAGGATAAAACTCTGTTTGCTTTTGCTTCCACATGGCTTTTGCTCTGCTTTTCATTAAACTGCCTTTGTCTTAACCCATGAGTTTCATCTTATTTTCTTTCCCCTGGTCCAGCTGAGAGGAGGGAGGGGAAGTGATAGATCGGGTCAGTGGGCTCCTGGTATCCAGCCAAGGACAAACCACCACAGTAGCCACCAACACTGTCTCCAACCTGTGGCACACTAATCCTAGAGCAGCACTTCGCAGTTTCAACGTCTGTCTGTGCAGCCATTGCAAGGCTCGAATTGTGAGACTCCCTTCCTTCCTGCGCAACCCGTGATGCTAAATTTGTGATGTCTTTTTCTGGGATGCTGCAAGAACACTCTGCCTGTCTCTTACTGTTCCTGTTATATTTTGATTCTTTCTTCATGTCCCAGAAATTCTTCACAGCCAAACCCCATATAACAAAGATGCTCTCAAGTATTATTGTTCTCGGCATGGCAAAGAAAAGAAACACAGCAGGTTTCTGAGTGCTCCTTTCAGATGTTCACAAGGGACATGGTAAAATCTTTGCTAGCTGGCTTAACTGCCTCTGTGATCTTGTCTGATTGTTGTCATACCACTTATTTTTCTCTGGAGTATTTCACACCGATGCTACAATTCATCCTGACTTCCCCTGTGCTGAGAGCTACATCTGCAGCAGGACCTTTTTCACTTCGGTGTCTCTGTTGAGACAACCATTAATTTATCTATTTTTCTTTATGATCGTTATTCAACGTTTTGTTAAACAAATGTGATAATCATACTGACAGTGCAGTGACAGGATTACACAAGTTTGATTAGTCCATAATGAAAATTGCCTATAACGTGAGTATTTTGCAATTATGTAAAAAAGCAGAGTGCCATCTGGGTTCTGCTCATATTTCTCTTTCTGTGCGTGTGTGTTGTTTTTTTCTTCTAATAAATGACAACTAGCAATAAAATTTCACTTGGTAGTAAAATGTGAAGTGCAGCAACTAGAATTTATAAAAAGCATTTTGTGTTTTCCCTGAGCATTTTAAGACTTAGAAATCAGTCCAGCAAATGTTTAGCCTGCTGAGTAGTCCTTATTCACAGAAGGAGCTATTGACTTCAACAGCGTGACCTATCTGATTAAAGATTATTTGCAAGAGCCAAATGTTTCCAGGTCTGGAAGAGAATGGAGGAGGGATTGATTCGGGTTCCTGCAGAGGGGTAATTTCCTATCTTTCCTTCGTTCATCTGTTCCATGAAAGTATGGGAAATTATAAGGCTTCAGAAAACAGTGTATCGTATCACTTCTGTTATTTAACGCGTGTGTAAAGCAAGGGTTTCTGAACAGTACACCCTACACTGGGCAGAAGCTGGCAGCCAGGAGCCTGCCAGCCTCTTGACTCCATCTCTTTGACTTCATAGTAACATGGCTTTGGACCGTTGAAATTGAGTTCTTGGCTTTTCACATTAGATACTCAGAAATAAGAAAAGGAGGCAACTAGCCTGCCAAAGACGCTTGAAAATGCTGAAGTAAATGACCTGATGAGAATCCCAGTATAAGCCAGCAAAGGAACTGGGATTGCCAATCAGGATTAAGTGGATTTCACACTTTTGCTACATCCTCTACAAGGAAAAGAAGTTTATCCAACTCCTTGATAAAACAGTGGGGGGTGAGAGAAGGAAGGTAATTATCCTTCTATAAATGTCGAAAATTAGATAAGAATTTCTGATACAAGGGTCTGCTGGATTTGGGCTTTTATCTCTGTTGAATGGTATTCCTTAGGCACCAAAACACATAGTTAGAAAAGTTCTTGCAAGATTCATGTATCCATGCATGTATAATGAATTCAAACAAGAATTATATAAACCTCAACTAACTACTTTCATCTAAGTCTGGGAAGTCCTCTGTGCTTTCATAGTCAAAACGCTGTTTGCAATTACTTTGACTGGATGTAAAGAACGGCCTGTTTACATAAAGAAAAATAGCACAGTACTCCTCTACGGCTCTGAAGAACTCTTACTCCTGATGAGCACTACATAAAGCATTTCTCTGAGCTGTCTCTGGCCCCCTGGGGATACAGCATCTTCATTTTCCAGGGGGAAGATGGCACTGAGCACCGGACAAAGGAATGACGAGAGATTGTGGCAAAAGAAAGCCCCGTCTTTAAGGTGGAAAGAAGTCAAGTGGGAAGGCTGGACTGCCCCCTTCTCCAGGCATCAGATCTGTCTGATGAAGTTGTGCTAAATGACAAGAAAGGGTTTGTGTCAGGATACCTGGAGATGTTCATCTTCAAGTGAGGGAAAAGGGGAATCATTGGAACAAATTACAGTCCCAAGCTTCATGCTCAGTATTTCAATAGGTTAAAAAAAATAATTGAGGAACGGCAGGTACATGAAGTAAACAGAAAATGAGATAAAATGCTAAATAGTTAACCAAGGATAGATAACGCTTGAATAATCAGATACCCCAATTACCCATAACTGATTACCCAGACAAAAGAAATACAGTAGATGAAATCTGTCTGAATTTAACTAGGGCATTAGACATGGTGCCACATGGGAAAACACCAGTGGCGTAGAAAAACGGAGAATCAGGACAACGTCTGTAACGTGGGAAGAGATTTAGCTATGCGGAGCTGATGGCCAACTGCACTCCAGCAAGGAGATGTCACGATGATGAGAAGCTTCATGATGAGAAGTTCTTCAGAGTTCCTCCAGATTTACCATTAGTATTGTAATTACTGAACACAGCGTAAAAAGGCTCCTGAAATTCTCCACTGACTTAAGGATAAGCTTGAACCAGGCCTGTATGGTTCCAGAGGAGAGACGGTTGGTCCTGAGTCCCACCTGCCGCGCTAGAAATGGAGTGATACCTCACTTGTACTCAGTGCAGGGTCATGTACTACTGACAGATAGCAAAAAATCTGTGCTATAAACTGTGAATAAAGATGGAATTATCTGGAAGCACTGGGAAGATGTAAATGGAAATTTTTTTTTTCTGCTGTTTTACTCATCCCTTTCTCTTGTGCTCTCAGGGGGGCAGCGCAACAAGGAGTAGGAAGGCATGAAGATATTTCCTACTCAGGCTATTGCAAATGAGAGAAGAGCTGAAAGTCAAAGGAAGGGAACAAAGGTCGTATCAAACTGTCATTGATGCTGTCAGCAGCTTCACCACTGTAGAGAAGAGAAAGAGGTTCTGCAAACGTGGGCAACAGAAACCAGTAAAAAACTATTAAGCCTTCAAAGCTCCCTCTTCCCTGTGTTGGGTGATGCTCATTGTCAGCATTTGCTTTGTGCTGGGAGTCCCCTACAGCACCCCGAGCCGGCAGTGCTCACCTTCAGTTTTGCTCATTTAGTGAGTATCTCTGATTTAAAGACTCATCGAGACCCTCTCTGCCACCTCAACAGCCACAATAAGTAAAGGCAAAACATTTGTTTGTTTTTTTAAGTGTGCATCAAAACTGTCTTTCTGCTGAAATCTTTTAAAGAAATCTTTCAATTAAATGCTTGTGAGAGAACAGCTGCATTTGCAAAAGTTACAAAAAACCTGTTTGTTTCTTGTTTAATTTCAGAGGGATTTTTATTAATAATTAAGACATGTAACCTGTTTTTCTTAATTAATCTGAATCTGCTAAACAAATGATACAGTTTTGGGACTATTTCCAGTTTGCAAATTGTTTAAGCCTGTACTAGTTTATGATAATTCTTGTATATGAAATGTATTAATCCTGCGGAAAACAAAATACTAGCATTTGTTTAATGAAATCATTATCACTAAACACTTATCATCTGTTTAATGAAATTCAGAAATTCACAGATGGCTGTTCTCTTATACAGCAAATGCATGTTTAGCAGAAACAATGTTTAGAAATAAACATAGTAATCAGCATTATAAATCCGTCCTTTCTGCAATAAAACTCAAAACATTTTTTTCAAACGTAGCTATGCACTATCAGCCTAGAGTAAGATTATTTATCTGTTCTGAAGAGTCCTCTTTAAAATTAAAATAGGAAATAATCTGCTTTTTGAAATAACAGATTAAACCAAACAAAAGCAGAATGCTAACCTGATCCAGAGGCTAACAGCTATCCAGACTTCTCAAATCTCCAGCCACCACGTGTGTAATAAAGTTTGGTGAGGCTGCTAATTACGCTGAGGAATTATCCAGGATTACAATGGCAATAATTATTATCTCCTATACAAAACTGGTATAAGTTTAGCCAGCCTTCATCACAAGTACATTTCTTTTGTTATGCAGAATATACAGCTTTGCAATTTTCTTTCTCCTGTAGCTTTGGCCTGCCTGTAGGCATTTACCCCTCACTGCCTGATTTTGTTCTGCTCTGCTTTAGATGTTCTCAGTTATTTAACCTCTCCCATATGAAACTCTGGGTCTGCCTGAAGTCCTGTCGTGTCGAACTGAAGCTGAGATGTTAAAGCGTGTGATTTAGCCATACAGCATAGCCTCACTCCTCTCTCACATCCCCAGAAGTTCTGGGGATAGAGCTTGACAAAGTGTCTACGAAATCAAATTGCTTCTCAACGTTTTGTCCTTGGATTTGTTCTTCCCATATACAAGGTCAGCAAGCAGGAGAATAACTAATACAGGAAAGGAAGCTGGAAGGGAGCATTTACTTATGGGGATTAAAATGATACAGCATAGTGACTTTGCAATCAGCACTTTAAAGTACCAGATGTCCCATTACAGTAATCCCCTTAATTTAAAGAAATACACGTACGATTGCTTTTTGTCCTGCTTTGCTCCTGTTAATAAATTCTGGGTTGCTGTCCTGCTGCAAAGGCCAAACTTTCCTGACTGTTTTCAGTTTGCTAACATGCTCAGCATGAAAACATACTGACCTCAACTATGGCTTTATGCAAGACATAAACGTCAGGTGAAAGCCACGGTTTTACAGAAAACTTGGCAAGAGATGGCTGCATTAGACATGGAGTTGCTTACACTGGTTGAAATATTACTTCATTAAATATAGATTTCATCTTTTTCCGCCGCACCACTTTGTGGAACTGGGAGGAGAGCTACTGTCAGAATAGTCTTCCCAACAAGCTACTTGTGAATAATTTCATAAATACTTTTCATACATCGAGGCTGAAAGTTGGCCAACCTCCAGCAATAACAGCCTGGAAGAGCTCACAACTCTCACAATCAGGTGGAAGAACAGATTTCTAGGTTTCTATTGCCCATCTTTCTGCCTGTCTGTGGTTCAAGTCTACGGCTAAATCTGCTCTCAGTTCAAGGCAAGTCTGATAGGATGAAAAAGGAAATCTGAGCAGAGACGAAGAGATGGGATAAGTTATATAAAGGATTTATCAGCCTTCAGCCCTGAGGAAAATGGGGGATATTATCAGTGCAGCCAGAATTTCTATTGCTTTGCTATGGTGACTTTCTGTGGCTGGAAAAAATCCTGTTGGAGGCAGGGTAATTCCAGCTGCAGAACTGCTAGAGAGCAGTCAGGAAGAGTGAGAAACCCTGGAGTCCAGAGGGAAACCTGACTGTGAATAGTTCTTCTCCTGCAGAGGTGCTGAAGGAGTTGGGGCACACGCATGGACACCTTCCACTCTACAGGGCTGACCCACTTGCTGAAAACAAAAACTACGTGGCAGAATCCGTCAGAAATACGCTCAGTGGGAGAAATTATGCTCCCTATGGATTTCCCTTCCTGAGTCACAACAGCGCAACTGTTGTGCAGTCAGAGAACTTGGCCCTGCAAAAAATCTCCATGGAACCTCAAAAGCCTCGGTAATTACTGTGCATTTTCCTTCCAAGTGCTTCTCTGCCACTTTGTGTTTCTCCAACTTGTATTATTGAAAGAAAAAAACCTGAAGGGCATTTTCTCCCCTCTACTGCATAGTTAAATCTTTGAAACCTTTCTATTTTCATCTAGCACATATCCTTCTCAGACTTATCCCTGCTCACCCTCCAAGCAACAGCAAATCCAGATTATGTGTTAAAAACATAAAGTGTTCCCTGCATATGCACATTATATTTAATATGCACATTATATTTAAAAGATATTTCTTTCCTGATGTCACCGTTTAAATCTTGTCTTCCTCACACACACCCCCCCCACCCCGGAAAGAAAGTCTATACTTTTTGAAGGCACTTAACTCAGTTCTCTTAGCATTGCCATGCATTTAATTTAGTTAAGCAAATTTAATTTGTTATCAGTTCATTTGCTGTTCCTGCCGATGTACCGAGCCTGCTATTAGTTCACGGACTGTAGGAACAGCAACAAGGTTTTAATCAGGATATACAGACAACAGAGGAATTGACAGCACTGGCAAACCATTGTGTTTGTGCCAGACTAGGAGCCATCAGTCATTCCCAGAGGCTTTTGCCAAGAAGGTGAATGGCCAGATGTCTTATTCTGGTAGGTTTAGAACTCTTTCTTCGTAATTTCTTATAATTTCTTCATATTTAATTATTTATAATTTCTTTATAATTCCTTCCAAGCAGGTTTTTGTAATTCTTTCTAAACCAGTCACAAGTGGTATTCCGCAGGGCTCAGTACTGGGGCCAGTTCTGTTTAATACCTTTATCAATGATCTGGATGAGGGGACCAAGGCACCCTCAGTAAGTCTGAAGATCACACAAGTTAGCCAGGTCTGTTGATCTGCTTGAAGGTAGGAAGGCTCTACAGAAGGTGACAAGCTGGAACCCAGGAATTGCCACCTCAACAGGAGGAAAAAATTCTTTCCTGTCAGGGTGATGGAGCCTGGAACAGAGGTTGTGGAGCCTCCTTCTCTAGAGACTTTCAAACCCCACCTGGCTCTGTTCCTGTGTGGCCTGCCCTGGGTGACCCTGCTCTGGCAGGGGGGTTGGACTCGACGATATTCAGAAGTCCCTTCCAACCCTGAACATTCTGTGATTCTGTGAATGAATGGAACTGTTTGATTCAGACACATGTTCTAGCAAAAGAAAAAGACATTTTCACTGCCCCATAAACCTTGTAATCTTAATACCAATGTTATTGTTACAGGCATTCAGAAGCAGCTGCCACTGTCAGCAAGCAGAGCAATTTGTTCAGCAGAAAGCTCTCTCCTTTAGCCTAACTTGAATCTCCTCCTCTCACACACCTCAGAACTGAAAAGCGATGCAAAACGCATCTGCTGTAACTGGGAGCAAGCTGATGTAGCAAACAGAGTAAACATTTTTCTGCACTTTGTGGCTAAAATGGTGACATCACATAGTCAAGCGGGGAGAGAATGATATAAAAAGTATAGTCTTAAAAATGTGGTCTGGATTCAAGGGATAAAACAGTGCTAATTTTTCTCACTTATTTTTCTCATGTAAGAAACAAGTAATAACACGATATTGGCATAATTTGGTGAGTGATCTGATCAATGATGACTGAGGCAATGAAGACTGGAGCTCATTGTTTAAATGAAAAATAGAGCAGTAACAGCAAGAAACGCAACAGAAGAGGAGAAGGCGGCTTAATTAATACACATCCTTGAGGTGGAGTTTAGGTGGAAAGAAATGGAAGGGTTTAAAGGTTTTTGATAGATTCTAGTAAAGAATCAAGACAAGGATCTAGAGCTTCCAAATTCCCATCCATGTTACAGTTATTGGCACACACCGTCTTTTATAAAAAATACATAACAAACCTATGTTAAAAAAAGCAGATTTTGTGGCTTTCTGCATACTGTGTACTCTAAACAGCAGCTTGAAATGAAGATGAATCACAGGCAATCAGTTGACAACTTTGTCTCCTGTTTATGGAATCGCGTAGTTGCAAAGACAAAACACTTAAATAGAAGTTGGATGAGATATAAAATTAGTATAGTCCTTTAATAACTGGAACTGTAAAACACCCAGAGTGTAAAGTTTTGACAAAGGATGTGGGGGTTTTGACATTCTCTCCACTGAGTTAAACACTGTCCTGGTTTGGTGAGAACAGGACCGGTTCTGGTCAGTGATTTCCCTTCCCAGCTCAGCTCCTCTGCCTCCCTGCCCTGGCTGCAGGCAGC